>JAREIK010003611.1:1067347-1214847 GCA_029783825.1 Sapria himalayana | reverse complement strand
TGCTGACCCGACATGGTTATTATTCCATGTCGTGCCTGGCCCGGCAGGGTTATTGTTTCATGTCGTGCCTGGTCCGGCATGGTTATTGTTTCCTACAGGCCCAGCACGGACCTGCGGCCAAAAACCACTAGGTTCAGCTTGGTTCGGGGCTCGGTGAGCCTCGCCTGTTGGGCATCAGTTCGTATTGACCACGTCAGGTACATGGTCACGTGTTGTGCCCACGTGCCGTCACGGCACAATGGGCTGGAGCACGACACTGTAGCGCACCATGCCTGGCACGAGCACGGCACTGTAACATGCCCCGGCTATGCCGGGCCGGGTCAGCCCGGCCCATTTGACACCTTTAAGAAAAATAATCAGTATCTAAGTGTCATGATAATTTATTCCTATTTGACAGACTAATCTTTCATTTGCTCCTAGCTAATCGAATGACACCGTCATTATATTCAAATATGATGTCTAATGTGCATACTCAAAAGTTTGCTAAAATTATCACATATAATATCGTAATATGTAAATATATTATTAAATATTTTGTGAATTTAACTATTGAATTCTTTTACACGATTCATAAAAGTAAACATGTATTTTAATATATAGTATACTCATTCTACCTTAATCCTATAATTCATACAGTTAACTAAACAAAAAAATAAAATAAAATAAATGACTAATATTTAAAATATTTAGTTTCTATCTCTTCATACATGACATTAAAATTAGAGTGTTTTTATATTTGCGAAATATACTACTAATATTGCTTATGCATCAATATGCAATGAAAGTGATGTGAGTGTACACAGACAAACACATATTCATCGTATTATAAAAAATAATCAAAAATTTTAAACATAAAACTCATATCTCATAATCTAAATAGTCAATAATAAATTTATCACTTTTACTAATAACATAGTCAGGTATCATGTGTTGGTAGCCAAAATATAACTCTAATATCATATAGGTATAATTTCAATAGTATTTGATATTTATTTTAATTTTTTTCTTTTTTATCCCTAGTGACAAACATAGATTATCAAACTCTCATTATCAGTTAAGTATCTTAATTTATTTTATTAAATTTTTTATGTTTTCTAATACAAGAGAACTAACTTTTCACTTGTAGTATTAGTTTAATTACGTAACACGTATACATAACGTGAAGAATATTAGCTAATGGTCGATCTCTAATTATTCTAACAAACATGTTAATTGCGAAAACATTAATTGAAATATTAATGAATATAAAATAAAATTTTATTTTGAATATTATACTTTCTAAAGACTTTCACCATACACTCATATGACATGCTCATCAAAAGAATGAAAGATTTCAGAAAATCCTAATTTTTTTTATTTAATTTTACTTAAAATTAATATAGTGGAAGATGATACATGCGAATTAAACATTATCACAAGTAGTACAAATGTTGGATGTCACAGACATCACTTTAATATGCTTACTAGTTTCATTAATAACTAATTATTTTTTTTAATTTATAATATTTTTTTATATCATTCCTACTGGTTGACTTAGAAATTCTATAATAAACAAATTAGACGCAAATTTGTATAATT
The DNA here is from genome assembly GCA_029783825.1 of Sapria himalayana. Taxonomy (NCBI): domain Eukaryota; kingdom Viridiplantae; phylum Streptophyta; class Magnoliopsida; order Malpighiales; family Rafflesiaceae; genus Sapria; species Sapria himalayana. Next base: position 1,213,269 of record JAREIK010003611.1, on the reverse strand, counting down.
TAAAGTTTTAAACTATTTTATGATCCTTCAAAAAATTAATCAAAAGACCATATAAGTAATAAATTTCATTATACATTTTCTTTCAAAGTTATTATATTAAATGAAATAGGTCATTGAATAGTTTGAAGGATTAATCGACATGTCTCTTAAAATTAATAATTTCATCATTACTCCTACATGTATATATATTTTTACAATATATATATTATGTTGAATCTTCTTACACATCTATCTAATATTTTTTATTTTTAATTATATTAAAGTGAATATAAATTATTAAAGTTTACATATTTTTAGATTTTTTAGGCATATAAGTAAAGATCATAGGAGAAAATCTAATTTCTATCTCAAACTTTTTGATCAGGTTATCATTATTATCTATATTTAAGTCTAATTTATTTTCATCAAGTTCATAGTTTATTATTTTTTTAATTATATGGTATTACACTAGAAATTTGATAATGAGAAAATTATTTTTTAATTTGTTACTAATTTTTTTATTTATTTTATTAATCTAATAATTATTAAATAAAAAAAATTATATCACAATTTCAATATCTACATTAAATTTATGTGTGAAGGGATTCCACCTCATTTTCTTGTGTCTGGTAGTCGCTGCTCATCACCAGACCAATACTTATATTCCACAATATAAAAATTATAAATTATAAAAAAAATCAGAACAAAAAAGCATTGTCAATTTTAGACTAAAGAGATGCACGAAGAGGAGGATTTTATAAATTAATTGTGAAATATAAAATATATCAATATCTTATTTATAGAATTTTTTTAATAAAAAATATATATTTTTAATTTTTATTAATATTATTTAGGGCATAAGTCCTATAGCCATTGGATTTCTGTAAAAAAGCCGTTGGATTCAATTCAAAGGCTCAAATAAAGTGTATAAATGTTTTTTATTATACCCAATATGGCAGGGGCAAACACTGTCCTATCGTTGTCTTGTTAGGGCGCCCGAATAGAGAATAAAATGTAATCATTTTTAAAATAACTAATTTTTTATAATTGTGGTCGCGTCACAGGTCATCCCTGGCAGAACCCAAGGCTCGTTCAGTCCTAGCTCAGCATGGCACTAGTAGTATCACGGGCCCATACGACTACAGTCCAAACATTATTCTAAATCATGTTGTATCGGGACATGCACAACTAAACACGTCAAAAGACACTTCCATTTATTTAGATATTATTGATTTTATAACTCGTACCAACACGTATAACTCATGAATCTTCAACATAAAATTAAAGTTAATACTCACATTACTAATAATCATTTTTTATTCAATATAATTTTTCTTTTACGAATAGTATTGTGGAATATATATAAGGGAAAGGGCTACAAGCCAGAGATAAGCGAAAAATACTCAAGGTTTTCTCTCTCTCTCTCTTTCTTCGTCAATATGGTATCAGAGCGAGGTTAATGATTGACAAATCCACTTCCGAGTGAGAATCGCGAAGGGAAGGAGCGAGGTACGCCAGAACTTCCACCATTTCCGATCGCCGGTACGGAATACGGAGCGTCGCTTTCGAGAAGCTGCGCCCCATCAGTTCTGTTCTTCGCACACACCGTCCCCGAAGAGATCACCACTTCATCATCCTTGTTTTCATCGTCGGAATCGCTCAGCACAATAACATCGACCTCACCGATTGGCTTCGAGAAAGTTTGTTCCAAGGTGGCCAGGAAATTCTGTACTAGGGCTCTTTTCAACCTTGTTTAGAAACCCTGTTCCTGAAACCCTGTTCAGAAACCCTGTTCCTTGCCTCTTCAACCTTTCGAGTGCTGCCACGCCACAATCTGGACCTGTACTAGAGCTCTTTTCAATCTGAAGTAGATATGGCTGCTAAAACTTCCAATTTTTTCTCTATTATATCCGGATCTCATATGATTACTTCGGAAAAATTAGTTGACAGTGACAATTATCTTTCCTGATCAACTTCTGTTGAACTATGGTTTATGGGTCAAGGATATGAGAATCGCCTGGTTACACAGGAGACAGATATCCCTGAGATTGACCGCGTACAGTGGAGGAAGATAGATGCCCAGTTATGTAGTATATTGTGGCAATCAGTTGATCCTAAGATTCTTCTTTATCTTCGGGCCTACAAAACTTGTTTTAAATTTTGGACTCAAGCTAAAAAATTATACACGAATGATATCTATCGTCTTTATAAGGTGGCTTCTGCTATTGTCCATCTCAGCCAACAGGACTTGGATCTATCTACTTATATTGGCCAGATTGCTTCTCTTAAGGAAGAGTTCTTGACTGTGATGCCTCTTACTTCTGATGTTGGGGCTCAACAAACACGGCTTGATAAGTTCTTCATGGTCCTTACTCTTATTGGCCTCCGTCCGGATCTTGAGCCTGTCCGCGATCAGATTCTTGGCAGTTCATCAGTTCCGTCCTTGGATGATGTGTTTGCTCGCCTCCTTCGTATCTCGTCCACTCAGACTTTGCCATCTGATAGCACTTCAGATTCTTCTGTGTTAGTTTCTCACACTACCACTCAAGAAGGCCGCAGAGGTAACCGAGGTAGGGGCCAACGTCCTCATTGCACTTATTGCAATAAACTTGGTCACGCTCGTGATCGTTGCTATCAGTTACATGGACGGCCTCCTCGCATTGCCCATATGGTTCAGCCCTCTGATTCTCAGCTGCCTCAGCCTCCGAGCTCCTCCGCATCTCAGGCATATCAGGCTTCTGTTGCCTCTGTTGCCCAGCCTGGTAATACCTCTGCCTACCTTACCCACACATCTTCTCTTGGACCCTGGATTCAAGATTCTGGAGCTTCTGATCACATATCTGGTAATAAGGATCTTTTCTCCTCTATTTCTACTACTTCTGCTTTACCTACTGTTACCTTAGCTAATGGTTCTCAAACTGTGGCTAAAGGTATTGGTTTGGCCCTTCCTCTACCTTCTCTACCTCTCACTTCTGTCCTTTATACTCTTAAATGTCCTTTTATTTTTATTTTCATCAGCAAAATTACTCGTACTCTTAATTACTCTATTACCTTTTCTGATAAATTTGTGACCTTGCAGGACCGGAGTACGGGGAAGATGATTGGCATAGGACGTGAGTCTCAAGGCCTCTATCACCTCACCTCGGATTCATCTCCTGCAGTTTGCATTTCCACTGATGCTCCTCTCCTCATTCACAGTCGTTTGGGCCACCCTAGCCTTTCCAAGTTCCAGAAGATGGTCCCTCATTTTTTCCACTTTGTCGTCGCTTTCGTGTGAGTCATGTCAGCTTGGGAAACATACTCGTGTCTCGTTCCCAAAGCGTTTGGATAATCAGGCAAAGTCTCCTTTTGAGCTTGTCCACACTGATGTTTGGGGTCCTTGTCGGACTGCGTCTACTTTAGGATTTCAGTATTTTGTCACTTTTATTGATGACTATTCTCGATGTATTTGGTTATTTTTAATGAAAAATCGAGATGAGTTATTTTCTATTTTTCAGAAATTTTATGTTGAAATCCAGACCCAATTCAATATTTCTATTCGTGTGTTACGCAGTGATAATGTCAAGGAATATTTTTCATCCCCCTTTACTTAATTTATGTCTCATCATGAGATTCTTCATCAGTCTTCTTGTGTTCATACTCCTCAACAAAATGGGATAGCTGAGCGCAAGAATCGACATCTTGTTGAGACAGCTCGTACTATCCTCCTTCATAGTAATGTTCCTCTTCGTTTTTGGGGGGACGCTGTTCTTACCGCTTGTTATTTGATTAATCGTATGCCCTCCCCTGTTTACATGATCAGATTCCTCATTCCTTTCTCTTCCCTGACCAATCATTTATTTCATTCCTCCTCGTGTCTTTAGTTGTACTTGCTTTGTTCATATTCTCACTCCCGGACAGGACAAGCTTTCAGCCAAAGCCATGAGGTGTCTCTTCTTGGGATATTCCAGACTTCAGAAGGGTTATCGTTGTTATTCTCTTGAGACTCATCGCTACTTTATCTCTGCTGATGTTACTTTCTTCGAGGACTCACCATTCTTTTCCACCACTCCTGAGTCTCTTCATGTTTCTGCAGTCTTGCCCATTCCCATTGTCTCTTCACCTGATGTTGTGCCTCCTCGACCACTTCAGGTTTATCATCGTCGCCCTCGTGTCGATGCTCCTCTGTCGTTTGCTGAGGCACCTGCTGACTGACTTCCTATCCCTTTGGCTTCGCCTGACCCGGCTTCACCCTCTCCTGATGACTTACCCATTGCTACTCGGAAAGGTAATCGCTCTACTCGTAATCCTCATCCTATTTATAATTTTTTGAGTTATCATCGATTATCTTCATCATATTCTGCTTTTGTCTCTGCTATATCCTCTGTTTTTCTTCCAAAGAGCACCCATGAAGCTCTTTCCCATCCAGGCTGGCGACATGCAATGGTGGATGAAATGGCTGCTCTACACTCTAATGTCACTTGGGATCTTGTTGTTTTACCCTCTGGTAAATCTACAGTTGGTTGTCGTTGGGTCTATGCAATTAAGGTTGGTCCTGATGGTCAGGTTGATCGCCTTAAGGCCCGCTTAGTTGCTAAAGGCTATACTCAGATTTATAATTCTGATTATGCTGACACATTCTCCCCTGTTGCCAAGATAGTTTCTGTTCGTCTGCTTCTCTCCATGGCTGCTATGTGTTCTTGGCCTCTTTATCAGTTGGATATTAAAAATGCCTTCCTTCATGGTGATCTCGCCGAGGAAGTTTATATGGAGCAACCTCCTAGTTTTGTTGCTCAGGGGGAGTCTGGTTTAGTGTGCAAGTTACGCCGTTCTCTATATGGCCTGAAACAATCTCCTCGAGCATGGTTTGGTCGTTTTAGTTCTGTTGTTCAAGAGTTTGGCATGCTTCGCAGTACAGCAGACCATTCAGTTTTCTATCATCATAACTCCTTGGGGCAGTGTATTTATCTGGTTGTTTATGTGGATGACATTGTCATTACAGGCAGTGATCAGGATGGTATTCAGAAACTAAAGCAACACCTTTTTACCCACTTTCAGACCAAAGATTTGGGGAAACTCAAGTATTTCTTGGAAATTGATATAGCTCAATCCAATTCCGGTGTGGTCCTTTCTCAAAGGAAGTATGCTTTAGACATCCTGGAAGACACCGGTATGTTAAATTGTAAACCGGTAGACACACCTATGGATCCAAATGTCAAACTTGAACCAGGACAGGGGGAGCCTTTAGGAGACCCAGTGAGATATCGACGACTCGTAGGTAAATTGAACTATCTCACTATTACTCGTCCAGACATTTCTTTTCCTGTGAGTGTTGTTAGTCAATTCTTACAGTCACCATGTGATAGCCATTGGGATGCCGTAATCCGCATTCTTCGATATATCAAAAGTACACCAGGCCAAGGTGTGTTGTACGAGAATAGAGGTCATACTCAGGTTATTGGTTACACAGATGCAGATTGGGCTGGCTCACCCACAGATAGACGTTCCACTTCAGGATACTGTGTTTTTATTGGAGGTAATCTAATATCTTGGAAGAGTAAGAAACAAGATGTAGTAGCGAGATCTAGCGCTGAAGCCGAGTATCGAGCTATGGCTTTGGCAACATGTGAACTCATATGGTCGAAACATCTTCTTCGAGAGTTGGGATTTGGAAAGGATGAAGAGATGAAACTCATCTGTGATAACCAGGCTGCATTACATATTGCATCCAATCCAGTCTTTTATGAAATGACCAAGCATATTGAAATTGATTATCACTTCATTAGAGAGAAGATCACATCAGGATGTGTTGCTACAAGTTTTGTTAATTCAGATGATCAATTAGCAGATATCTTCACTAAATCTCTCAGTCGTCCTAGGATTAAATACATTTGTAACAAGCTTGGTGCATATGACGTATATGCTCCAGCTTGAGGGGAAGTGTGAAATATATATAAGGGAAAGCGCTACAAGCCAGAGATAAGCGAAAAATACTCAAGGTTTTCTCTCTCTCTCTCTCTCTTTCTTCGTCAATAAGTATTATAATGAATGACAAATCTTCTAAAGTCATTGTAAATTATAATATTCAACTTGACTCTTTACTTCATCACATTATTTCTATTCTCTACTGTCCTATTAATTTTTTTTAGTAAGTTGTATTTCTAAACAACTTAATTCTAATTTTATTTTTTTTCTATTTATATTTGCTTGCAAGATCATAAAACTTTAAGAAAGGCTTTATCTGAGATCAAACAAAGAATTAATTTTTTTTTCTTTTACAAAAAAAATTTTCAACAAAATATTTAAGTATGTTGGATCATTTACTTTTGTATTCTCAATTTCATAAACCATCACTAGTCATGTTGGGAATATATTAAACAAGTTTTAAAAATATTTCTATTCGAGAATGTGAGACAAATTAATTAGGAAAACATACAAGCACTTCCTAAACTACATTTCATTTTGATGTAAGTAATGACTCATTCGATCTAATATACTTAAACATATGATGACATGACAAAGATACAACTAGAGAGAACTTTAAATACTTTGTTACCTTAATTGATGACTGCTCATGATACATATGAGTATTTTTTCGTGATAAATTATAAGTATTTTTTTTTATTTTTTAGCTATTTTATAAAATGATAAAAAATAAATTTGATAAAAATATAAAAAAATAAAAAATAATAATATATAAAATATATATCAAATAGATTTAATATTTACTATATAGATCATAAGATTATCTGCCAGACTTCTTGAGTCAACACACTCCCATAAAATAGCATGGCTAAAAATAAAAATAAATATATAATTGAGATTTTTTTCAAAATTTTATTAGTAAGGAGTATTCCGGAGTGGTTTTGAAAAGATATGATTTTAACTACAAACTATCTTATCAACCTGATATCTTCTTCTATTATTTCTCAATATAAGGGCTTTCATATCTAGCATCCTAAAGAGATACTATTTATCCTACCTCCCGAAGTGATTTTTGGGAGTACTTGTTTTATCTATTATTCCTTCTTAGAAGGGAAAAAATTGGCACCCAAGTCTTTGACATATTCATTCATTTGATAGTCAATTACCCAAAAAGAATATAAATATTTTTAGCATAAGACTTATCGAATTTTAGTAAGTATAATATTATATTTTTTGAGCAAGATATATTTTTTTCAAGCTCAGGTAGAGAGTGAGTCCAATTATTTTATCTAGACTCGTTACTTTTTCTTTCTCCCTTATTGTTCCACTTGACCTATTAATTAACATAAAGAGTCACTTGATGGTTACATCTGAACTTGTTGATTCATATTATGATGATACCCCTATGAAATCATTATATATGCTTAAAAATATAAATTAAATTAATTCTAAAGAGGGCAAGATTTTTACGAAAGAGAAATCTCATATGAGTCCAAATTATATAGTAATTCACAAGCCTACTTTAATTCAAGCTCACGATGAATCAAAGACTAAAAAACAAAAATTTAACTGGTCAGGATTTAAAATCTATACCAAGAAAAGGTGACATACTCAACATGCTCAAACAAGAAAGAGTCTACCAATGAGCCAAATAATCCTACAACCAACCTAACTAACTTTGATTTTCTAATCTTCCTTCAAAAAGGACATATAAATTACATTCAACACTTAATTTTATAGTTTTTATCTATGTTGCACAGACACGGATACGGACACGCGGATACGACACGGCAGGATACGGGGACACGGCAAATTTCAAAAAACTAAGATACGGATACGACTAGGACACGACATGAAAAAAAAATTAAATATAAATATCATCAACATCTTGAATAATTTCTTGATTATTTGAAGGCTCAAAATTATAACTCATTTTATTATATAATTCTGCATGAAAAAAAATTATGCATTTTAAATAATCTATATTAATTCAAAATTAATTTAATCTTATTTTTTTTTCTCCATCAATAATTTATTACATTTTTCATTATATTTTTATTATTTTCATAAAACAATAATTTATTTAAAATAAATTATATAACAAAAACTATTATACTTACATATTATATATTACTAAATATTACATAATACATACTAACAAGAGTATTCATATTTAAATATTCCATATTTTAATATTGCATATTTATTATTATTCTTAAAATTATGTATTTAAAATTAAAATAAATTATTTATTTATTATATTTTGTATATATATTAAACAAACAATAATAATTAAAATATAAAAAAAATATATTTAAGCCCTCTAACTCCTGCCCCCTCCCGTTACAGCTTCTAACTCTAACATATATTTTAAATACCGTATTTTAAAATAATTTAAAATATAGTATTTTAAAATAATTTAAAATTCTGTTTTTTAAAATAATTTAAAATAAAATTAAACCTCTAACACCCTCCCCCTCCCCCTCCCCCTCCCCCGTACAGAAACTTTCCCCCCCTCCCGAAAACCCCTCCCCCCCTCCCAAAAATCCCTCCCGTAACCCCCCCACCGAACCCCCCTCCCGAAACCCCCCCCTTCCGATTTTCGATTTTCCATTTTCGAACTCTCCCCCACCCGATACAGATTTAAATCCTTACCTTAGGTATAGTCGGCGGCTCAGCGGCTCGGCGGCGTGCTCCTCACTGTCGGCGATGTGCTCCTCAACGCGTTGGTAGGTAAAGACGCGTCGGGAGGTAAATGACTGTTTCCGGAAAACTCGTCGGATACGTCTCCGACGCGTATCCGATACGCCACGTGGCGTATCTCATACGGATTTGTGTCCGATACGCCACGTGGCGTATCGGACACGTATCCGACGCGTGTCCGACCCGTGTCCACGTGTCCAGGTGTCCGACACGCGGACACGGCGCTTCCAAACCGTATCCGTGCAACACAGGTTTTTATCATACTTTGATATTTTTCTTTTATTTCTTTTATTTCTTTTATTTCTTTTATTTCTTTTATTTATCTTGATGATATTATGATACCCGAGTCCCTTTCTTAGGCTTTATCTCATTCAATATGGCACCAGGACATAATGCAAGAGATAAATTCTCTTCACTCCAATGAGACTTGGGAACTATCACAATTCCTCGTGAAAAGTTTTTATTGTGAAGACATATCTAGATAGAAAATATAAAATATTTTAAGGTGATTAAGACGCTTTCACAAAGAATATCTCAGTATCTGAAGGACTACATCAAAGAATATCTAACAAAGACTCTTTTACTTCAATTTCAAGTTGATAGAGGCAGAGTGACCAACATATATTTTCACAAAAATATTGAAGATACATCAATTTATTTTTCTTTCCTCCAAATTAATATTATAAACTTGGTTGCACCAACTTGACAAAGAGTGTTGTAGCTTGTTGTAACTTGCTTATTTATGTATATTCTTTGTTTATTTTATAATTTTTAATGAGAACACACAACTTGCAAACTATCACAATCCTTTTGCTTGTTTTTTAAAGGTATACATGCAAAATGTTTAATCATTAAGTACCCTTTTTTATTGTTACAATTTTATTTACTATACACTCCCATTGTCTCAATTACACTTTTTCTCTCATTTTGATGGTAAATATTCTAATTTCTTATTCTTCGTCGATAATTACAGAATTTCAAATACTTTTTTTATATACTTAGTCACCTAGGCTGATAACAATTTATTTTAAATAAACTAAATATAATCACATCTAATCATTCTTAAGATTTCATTTTGAGCCCTTCAGGTAAACTAGTGGTGAGATGTTGAAGGGTATACACAGTGAATCAGAGAACCAAAGGAGGGACTGATTGACTCAAGGTCATGTTGATAGCAAAAAAATTTACCCAAATTTATGATATTGAATACTGAAATACATTTTCTCCCATCGACAAAAAGATCAATATTAGGCTTCTATTTTCTATTGTTGCACTCTACAAGAAGATAATTTATCAGATAGATAAAGACACATATTCATTGATAATAATCTCAATAAAAAAGTATTTATACAGCAACCACCAAAATTAACTATTCCTGAAACTTAAAGTATGATGTATAGATTGTGAAATATATTTTATGAATTGAAGCAATCTCTTAGGGTATAGTTTAGTAGATTTCTCTAGCTCTGAGTATATATGGCCTCAAAAGATGCACGTTAGACTATTCCTATTTTTTTTTTCAATACAAACCAGGAAATTAGTATGTGATATTAGTTATTTACATTGATGATATTATCATTAAAATATATAATCAATTAGGTATACCTTACACAAAAATTGTATTTACAAATCAATTTTCAGAAGAATGATTCATGATGTTTATGGTATTTCTTAAGTATCGAGTTTGGACACTCAATTAATACAATATTTTTTTTCTCAAATGAGATATGCCTTGGATCTTTTGTTTAACTTTGGTATGTAACGATATATGTTTGTTGAATCACCACTTGATCCAGATATAAACTTACATACTAATATTGATTCGCCATTTAATTTTACCAGATATAGGAGAATCAAGAGAAAACTAATCAATATAATAATAATCAAACTAGATATCACCTACACTATCAAAATAGTCAATCTTTCCTAAATTTTATCAAACAAATTCTTATTGATATAATTTTTAAGATTCTCAAATATGTCAAGAAAACTTCAGAACATGAGACTACATTTAGAATTTAAGGACACAACTGAATAGAAGTATATTTAGATTCTAGTTGAGCTCTAATCATCACAAAGAGAAGACATACCACAAATTTTTATATTTTTCTTAGAAACAATCATCTCCTAGAAAAATAAAAAATATATAATTATTTTAAAATTCAATACAAAAATAGATTATATGGTTGTAACGTTAACTACTTATGAGCTCTAATAAATCAGTCAATTATTAAAAGAGATTTGACTACAAGTTCAAAGACTAATAATTTAATTTAACATCCAAACAACTCAACATATCGCTACTAACCCAACATTGCACGAGTCGAGAGAACATAATAAGGTTGATTGATAGTTCATATGAGAGAAAATTCATGATAATTTGATAATCACTACCTACATATCTATTAATGAACAAATTGTAGACATTTTCACAGACTCTCTTAGAGAATTATATATTATTTTTTTCTCTTCCAAGTTGAATATTTATGATATGTATGCACTAATTTGAGAAAATATATTTAAGATTTTATTTTATTTTTTGTTCTTTTTATTATTTGAGATCACTAAACATATAAATTGTCCCAAATCATTTATATATTGTTGATATTGTATTTTTCAAAAATTATTTTTGATAATTAATATATTTTTTTGCTCTTCTTTTTCTCTCTCTCACATCTTTTCCCCTTCTATGAAGTTCACTTTGACTAAAACCCTAAATCAGCCACAACACATATAATTCACTTGTATATAATCAAGTCAATTAGTAAGTTTACATCAAAAAAATAATTAGTATTCAACTCAATAAATATATTTGCTAGAGTGCAATCCAAAAAATTACTATCAAAAAAATTATCCAATACATAACTCTTATGTGATAATAAAATGTCTACTATTATAAGTCACCTAAATCCCAAAATTTTTTTATCTCAATTATAATTGAAAATACTACTTGAGTTGAATAATTCCTAACATATTATCTTTAATAATTAGAATATCATTCACACTTTCAACAAAATAAATATATCATATAAACTTTATTAGTCAGATAATGAATTACTTAACACATATAGAACCCAAATAAGATAATTATGACAGAAAATCTAACAAACCAAATTGTCAGAGACTATTTTAGACCATATAAGATCTTTTGAAATTTGTAAATTATATCTAAATACTCTGTCAAGACTTGAAAACTAGATAGTTGTTCTCTCTATATATTATCTCCTCCTTAACATCACTATAAAGAAATGATAAAATTGTTCCAAAGCATTATTAAGAAAACAGAATTTTAATCATAAATAATCTTATCAAGTGCATGTTCTCTTCCATCCTTTCTCACAATGTGATCTTTCAAATCTTAACCCTAGAAAGATATTATTCAGCTTACCTCTAAAAATATTTGAGAGCACTTTGTTTATTTAGGATCTTTCCCCAATATATGATGAAATGACACAAAGTGTGATAGAACTTATCTTTATTAATTACTTCAATACCTTGAAAGATACAGGTGTTATTAACTTGAGTCTGATAAAATATTATAGAATACAGATATTACTGTTTGAGCAGGAATTATCCTTTAAACAACCTAGGATGAGTAAAGATGTAAGAGATATATTAAGATTTATTATTTTTCTTTAATTATTTGTCGTCTCATTCGGGCCTTCAATTAGAAGAAATAGTCGTCCACCAATTTCATTTTAACTTGTTGAGTAACATTATGATAATACTCCTATAAAACAATTATATGTATCAATAAGTTAAAATAAATTGACTTTAAAAAGAATAAAATTTTCCTAGAAAAGAAATCTCTCATTAGCCTAAACAATCTAATAGCTCTTAAATTTAATCATGTCCCAACAGATGATGAGCTGGGAATCATGAAACCTAACCACCCACAATTTAGAGTTAGTACCAAGAGAAATTAATATACGTAGTATGTCCCATACGGATGAGAATCTAACTAGAAGCCAAAAAAATCATTCAGCTAAGTCTTTTGATATTGATTATTCAGCCACCCTCCATAAGAAACAAAAGAATTATGCCTAATATTTTATTTTATCGGTATTAACATACTCATATTGATGTGAATATTAGGCCATATGTTTCTTTTAATAAATTCAAGTTAATCTGAATAATTAAAATATACAAATTAAAACATAGTATTGTAATCACATATCGAGAAAAGGTGGTGCTTGCAAAATTCTATTGTCAGGATTAAAATTATCCACCTTGGGGATTGTGAAATGGGAGTGAGGTTAAGAACATTTACAAGATTCGATTAAGGGGTTAGAAAAACCAATTTTCCCCATGATGGAAGAATTTAATAAAAAAATTTTCCAAAGAGAACAAAAGAAAAATTAATCATAATTTTAGATCTAAATTAACGTATCTTTAATTGGTAATTTTGAAAATTTTATTAGGTTAAAGTTCAAAATTGTTTAATTGCAAGGAAAATGTATCAAATTAGGTCTATTAGTTGAAAATTAAATTGAGAAATTAAGGCTATTGGTCTGAGATTGTTTATCATGATATTTATTTCAATAGTTGACAATATAACCTACATACGGATTCTTATATCACCGAGGACTTCTTACAGATGAATGACATATTAGTTAGATATGAAAAATATATTTTTCATAGTGATCATGATAAGGAGGTTTATGTAAAGAATCTGCCTGAGGTTTATGTAGTTACCCATTTTGGATTGCACAATTATATTATTGATTTCTTTGTAATTCCATAGGAGCTCAAATATCAGGTTGATGCTACTAATTATGTAGTAGATAACATCTTTATAATTGGATATGATGAGTTGGGAATTACATAACTCAAGAAATAAATTTAATTATAATTTCAAATAAAAATTTTTAGTAGATTTAGATATTTTCTTAGAATAGAAATGACCTACTCTAAAATAAATATTATGTCATCAAAAATGAGGTATAAAAGTTGATAATCTCATAGAAGTTAATCTTCTAGGTTTTGCACTCGTAGATATTCCTATTGGGCCAAATATAAATTTCTTGTTCAATATGATTTCATTAGTTAAATCTTCTAAATATAAAAAAATCACAAAAAAATTAACTATATGACTATTATCAAACTAGATATACTTTACACAATTAACCCCCAAAAGGGTAGCTCGTTTGGCTTAAGGCTCTGGGCAATGTCCCAGAGGTTCCGCGTTCGAGTCCTCCCGGGGGTACTGGGGTATTTACCTGGTCGGCAGCTCCAGGGCCCCGAGGGATTAGTAGGGGGAATGGGCCCTGAAACCCTCGGTATCAATATATATATATATATATATATATATATATATATATATACTTTACACAATTAGTATAAAGTCATTTCCAAGATTCTATATGATAAGTTCACTTAAACACAATTCTTCATATATTAAGTCGTGTGGAAAAATATTTAAGCTTCAAGATAACTTATAGTGATCATGAGTACCTATAGTTAATTAAATATTTAGATTCAAATTGGATATTAACTTGTACCGAGAGAAAGTTTACATGTTTTATAATTTTTATTGAGACAATCTTGTCTTCTAAAAATTAAGACACAGAAAACTATTTCAAGATTTATTATAAACACAAAGTTCAATGTGATAATAATAGTCACATGCGATATGCTTTGAATTAATATACTTTGACTATATCAAATACTCTTTTACTTATCTTACTAATTTTAATTATAATAATTAGATAAAAAAACATAAAGCCGTTAACTTAGTACTTCACAAATTACAAGGCATATAAAGGTGAATTACTTTTTTCCCATAAAAAAGATTACTAATGAGACTCTCATTATAATATATGTTCTCACAACATGTTAACGAACCAATATCTTTATGAAGACCTTGAAGAGTCCTTAACTCACGTTTCTTTCCTCTTAACTATATATTTTAAATATTTATGCAGTAACATGAGGAGAAGGAAAGAGACAAAAAGGAGTGTATAATTTTTTTTCTTTACCTTTGTCTTTTGAATTTATAGATGGGAATACTCAACATATGAGATGTTCCAATCCAAGTTAGAGGCTAATAAATATAAATATCCAAATAAATAATTATCACTCAATTAACAATAGAATATGTATAAGAAATATATGTGTGTCTAACTTATATTGAAATAGCTCACTTGTTGGATTCTCCTATCCATAAATAATGAATAGCATAAAATACAAAATAATGGTAACCAATAACACACTCTCAAGATGATGCGTATATATTAAGAATATCAAAATTAAAAAAAGAAAATGATGAGTTAAGATTTCTATAATGCATTCATGAACATGTCAGTTAAATAATCTAATGTATGAATATAAACTATAGCAATAGACTTATCCAAAATCTTTTTATGAGTAAAAAAATCAATTATTTATACTTCGTTCATTCATAAAAGTTAAAAAAGTTACATGAACATCTCATAAGTGACTACAAAAATTTGCAATGAATTCTCTCGATGCACTAAATCTCAACACAGCCGATTCTCTTATTTTTTTCAGAAGTTAAAATTATCTCTAAAAAAAATATAAAAACTCATAATAGTCTTCATGTAAGCACAAGATAGATAATAGAATATAATTTTTATAATACTTATGAGATGAGATAAATATTAATATTTTCTATGATTCTCCAAAAAAAGAATAAGCTACATTGTAAAACTAGTTTAGCAATATAATTTAGTATTTTCATTCCTCTGTATACAAAGAGTTATATTCATGTGAAGTGTGAACTTGTAATTAAGACTATATAAAATTAACTTTATTAATTGCATGAGCTATGTCTGATCTAGTGATCGTCAAATATTAATATTTTCTACAATTCGCCAAAAATAACAATCAACAAAAGAAGTCATATTAGACAAAAAATTAATATATGACTCAATTAGAGTATCTATTATAGCACAACTCAAAAAAATATCCTTTGTAAGAGTATCTATTATATATCTTATTTGTGACAATACAATATCTATCATAAAATATGTCATCAATATTTCAAAAAAATATTTGAAACTTCCAAAATCATTCGTCTAAAAATAAGATTTAAGTACCCATAAAATTGAGTAATTCTCAACACATTATCTCATATAACAAGAATATTATTCATTAACAAAATTAATATGAACAAATTGCCATCTAAGCTCTTTCAAAAAAATATAAAAACATTATAATATACTTATGCAGCCCAAAAAGAGATGACTACCAATATAAACCTCATATACCACGCATTCAATGATTGTTTTAAGTCAGAGAATATATTTCTCAATATGCAAATACAACTTAAGGTACTCAAATATCTAAAGAAAATATCCGAGCCTCTCAAATTTTTGTCTAAAATACTACTTATGATATTTAAAATTAGATAATTCTTAACTTATCATCTTATATAACAAAAATGTTGTCCATGTACATAATTAATATGATTAAATTGTCATCTAATCTCTTTTGTAAAAATAAAAAACAAATTATAAAATACTTGTGCACCCCAAAAAGAGGTGATTAATTATATAAACTTTACAAACCAAGAACTCATTAATTATTTCATGTCATATAATACATTTCATTACTTATAATTGTAAATTGAATTTGCCTATATTTTCTCAATGGAGTATCATATATTTGTAAGATGTTGCCAATAATATAATAATTCATATTGAAACTAACTTAATCACTGAAAAAAATATCTTGATAATTCACACATAACAACTAAGTTAACCATCTTTCAATAAATCTAATCTTAAGGTGATCCACCTTCTCATTTAAACTTGTTTTCATAATAAATACATATGTATTTATAATAACAAACATTCTTATAAATCGACATGCTAATTCATAATTAAAGATGTCGATTAAGATATGTCAGGATTACATTGCCCAAATTTTTTTGGCCCAGTCAAGTCACCATGTTGTGTCAGCATGACATGGTTCGTTCCTCCAGACCATGTCATGCTAACGCAACAATGAGGGAGGCAGGCCCTACATGACACAATGGGTTAGCCCGACATGGTTCATTCCTCCGGACCATGCCATGCTGAGCCATGTTGGGTCAGGTTCATGCTGGGTAAAAACCAACATGACTGAGTCAGGCACGATTTAGTACCTGGCCTAGGCAAATTTAGAACAAAAAGCTGCTGGTTGCTGTAGACATCCACTACTGTAGTGGATATTAGAAAATTAATAATAATATATTTAATATTATGTATATAAAATAAAATAAAAAACAAATTTTATTTAAATATAAATTGCACTACAAATATCATCAATATAGAATTAAAAAAACATTAAAAAAATATATAGAAATCTTAAAATATAAAATTAAAGTAAAAATAAAATTGAAGAAATGCATGTTAGTCCAATTTCAAATGTCACTGTCTAATTCAGATCATCATAGCTCATATTCTCGATATCATTTTATTCTTATATATCATCATTTTCTTACAACTCATTTATTCTATCTTTAAAAATTTAAAACTTATCCATGAAACATCATAATCTTTTAAGCATGACAGAGTTTCAATAATATCTGATTATATTGTGATCATTTATCTGAAATCATATTTATAACCATAAACAAAACTTTAATATTGTGCTAGATATCAAAAGAATTAATAGATTATGTATTATTTTATATAATATGAGAAATATAAATTTGTATGATTTTCGTCAATTCAATATATCAAAAATTTTCATATTATTTTAGGATAAAATAGAATAATAATTAGTATCCAAGTACTTTGACAATTCACTCTTATAAGATATAACTTCTCATCATTTCTCACTAGCTAACTAAATTAAAAAATCATCATTTCTAAATATGATGTTGATTTTCATACTCAAATGCTCGTTAAAACTATCATATTTAATTTCATAATAATTAAATCTCACCATTTATTTATTATGGTTAATTCATACAAATTGATATGTATTTGATAATGTTTTTTATCCTTATGACCTTAACCCTAAAATTCATACAAGAGGACAAACAATAAAAAAATAAAATAAAGGATATGTATTTTAGATAAGTCATTTTCATCTCAATAATTATGATACAAAAATACGAGTATTCTCTATATTTATTAAAAATAATGTTGTATATATAACTAAGTGCAAGGCATATGATAAAATTATATATAGATGAACATATTCAATTGTATTATAAAAAAAAATTAAGAAAATTTAAAAACAAAACTGCAATGTCTCAATCTACTTCGCAAATTATTATTTCATTGATTTTTATTATCAACGTAATCAAATATCATATGTCGAAAGTCAATATTATAAATCCAACATAAAATATATAAAATTCCAATAGTATCTAATATCCACTTGATTTTTTTTATGTCTAATAACTTATAGCATGAAGTTCTTTAGTCTGCTCGATATCTTAATATATTTTAGTATATTTCATATGTACTCCCACCATGAAAAAACTTATTTATATAACACATATACCTAACATTAAAAATCTTATTTAAAAGATAATCTATAATAGTTCTTACGAGCATACTAACAGCAATACTATTATTTGAAATGTTATCAATTATTAAGCTAAATATTTTATTTTATATCTCGTATTTCTTAAAGACCATCGATAGATACTCATATATGGTAGGAATATCATGAAGATGTAATATCTCACAAAATTCTAATTTTTTTTATTTAATTTTCACTTACAATCAACGAAGTGAATGGTGATGCATAAGAATATATTAACATCATGGCTATTTCAATTGTTTGACATCATGGAGACAACTTCATCGTCTATTCTATATTTATTAATTACTATTTATTTTTCAATTTTATATATTTTTTTAAGTCATTCAAATTGGTTGACTAAGAGATCTTTAGATAAGCAGACTGAATATATGTATACATAAGATAAGATAGCTAAAAATTTTTTAAAATCTAATCAGAAAACTCAAGCTAGTAATGAACTTAGTTATACACTCTCTTGCAAACACATGATAAAAAATAAAATAGATTAATAAATCTAAAATTGATCTAAATTCAAATATCTTATCATTTATGCTCATTTAGCTTTACCTTGGATCGAATTAATCATTTTTTTAGTATATTATTCAACATATCTTTCAAGATGTTCAATACCACTAGTATACTTATAAGTTTATATGTTTTTATAATATATACATTATGCCAAAATTTTTTAATATCAATAAAATTTTTATTTTTAATTATTTTAAAGTGAATTCATATTACAAATATTCGCCTATATTTATATTTTGTAGGTACAAGAGCCAAGGACATCCTATGACTGAAAGATAATCCAACATTGGATTTTTCGGCCGAGTTGTCATTATCCATGTATAAGTATATATTATTTTCATGATATTCATTATTTTTTACTTTTTTAATTTAAAAAGTTTTGAGTAAGTACAAACTTTATTTTATTTATATTATACTAGAAAAAAATTAACTTAAAAAAATCATGTATCATCAACCATGACAAAATTTAGACAATACAATCCAAAGTTGAGAAACATCAAATCCTCAATCATCAACCAGAATGTTGACCCACCAATATTAATTTACTCATAGTCTTAGTTCTCACATAATTTATTATTTATATAATATAAAAATATAAATAAAAAAATAAAACCCAATATTACAAGTATCAAAAACTATAAACATTAATATATCAACTCTACTAGATCATCATACATTTAAGTATATAATATCAAATTGGTTCTTACTCACACAAGTTTAATGGGTAAGATATCAAGTATTGGTGTAATTTATTAACTAATAAATCTTATACTTTAAGATAGAGACATGTATAATTATAACATTTAATATTTTAAATTTGATTAGAGATTGATAACTAATTTGAGAATGAATAAATAATTATTTATAATATAAGCATTAACTTTTGAATCAATAATCATCTAAAGTATAAAAATAAGTCACAAGATTTATATTTCCTAGAAAATAGAAAATATATATTTATGCCATAGAGAGAGATTTTGTGTACTCCTATCTAATAAGCATTATATTGGGGAAATTCTGTCAGGACCCTTGAATGATTCCAATAGTTACCCAACCACCCAAAACCCTAAAGTATTCTTGATTTTTTTCTCTGAAAATAACTATTAATACTTTTTATGGTATGTTTTTTTTACAATATGTATATTATAAGAAGAATCTTTTACAACAGCATGTTGATATCAATAAATTAATATTAATATATTGATATTATGTATGTGAAATAAAATAAAAAACAAATTTTGTTTAATTATAAATTTCACTACAAATGTCATTAATATCAAATATTAAAAAATATTAAAAAAATATATCAATGTTTGAAAATGTAAAACTAAAGTTAAAATTTGAAAAAATGCATGACAGTCTAATCTCCAATGTCATTCTGTCTAGTTTAGATCATCATAACTCATAGTCTCAATATCATCATATTTTTATATATTATTAGCTACCTGCAACTCTTACTTTATCTTAAAAACTCATTCATGAAACATCGTAATCTTTTAAACATGATAGGGTTTCAACAATATCTGATTATAGTGCGATCCTCCTATATGATTCACAATCATAAAAAAATAAACTATGATATTGTACTAGACACCGAAGAAATTAGTAGATCATGTATCATTTTATATAGCATGAGAAATATAAATTCGTATGATTTTCACCAAATCAATATATCAAAAATTTTCATATTATTTAGAAATAAAATAAAATAATAATTAGTATCCAAGTACGTTGACAATTCACTCTTATAAAAAAACAACTCCACACGATTTCCCACTAGCTAACTAAATCAAAAAATCATTATCTCTAGATATGATGTCAATTTTCGTACTTAGAGGCTCGTTAAAACTATCATATTTAGTTTCATAATAATTAAATCTCACCATCTACTTCTTATGGTTGATTCATACAAATGAATATATATTTGATAGTATTTTTATCCCTTCGACCTTAACCCTATTATCTATATAGGGGGCCAAAAAAAAATTTAAAATGAATGACATTTTAAATAAGTCATTTTCATCTCGATATTCATGATACAAAATATGAGTATTCTTTATATTTATTAAAGAAACTATTAATATTGTATATAAAACTAAATACAATGCATGTGACAAAAGTATTTATAGATAAACATATTCAATGTATAAATTAAGGAATTTTAAAAATATAACTGTAATGTCTCAATCTATTTCATCAATTATTATTTCATTAATTTTATTATTAATGTAGTCGGATATCATATATTGATAGCCAATATAATTTATCCAACATAAGATATGTATAATTCTTAATGGAAGGACTCATGAATGATTCTGATAGTTATCCTATTTCTCAAAACCATGATGCATTCTTGATATTTTCTCTAAAAATAACAACCAACACTTTTTTTATGGTCTTTTTTTTTCTTACAATATGTATATTATAAGAAAAATCTCTTATATCAGTATGTTGATATCAATAAATTAATATTAATATATTAATATTATGTATATAAAATAAAATAAAAATCAAATTTTGTTTAATTGTAAATTGCACTGCAGGTGTCATTAATATTGAACATAAGAAAATACATTAAAAAATGTATCAAAGTCTGAAAATGTAAAACTAAAGTAAAATAATTTGAAAAAATGCATGTCAGTCAAATCTCCAACATCACTCTATCTAGTTCAGATCATCATAGCTCATAGTCTCGATATCATTGTATTCTTATATATTATCATCTACTTACAATTATTTTACTTTATTTTAAAAATATATCCATGAAACATTACAATCTTTTAAACATGAAAGATATTCAATAATATCTGATCATAGTGTGATCCTCTTATATGATATCATATTTATAACCAAAAAAATAAAGGTCTGATATTGTGCAAGATACAGAAGGGGTCAATAAATCATATATTTTTTTAGATAGCATGAGAAATATAAATTTGTATGATTTTCAACTCAATATATCAAAATTTTTTATATTATTTTAGGATAAAATAAAACTCACACTTTATTTAAAAGAACTCCCCATCATTTCTCATTAACTAACTAAATAAAAAAATTATTATTTTTGAATATGATATTGATCTTTGTACCAAGAGTTTTGTTAAAACTATTATATTTAGTTTCATAATACTTAAATCTTACAATCTGCTTCCTATGGCTGATTCATGTACATCAGTATATGGATATGATTTGATAGTATTTTTCATCCATTCGACCTTAACCTTAGAATTCATACAGTTAGCCAAACAATAAAAAAGATAAAATGAACATATTTTAAATAAATCATTTTCATCTCAATAGTCATGATACAAAAATATGAGTGTTCTCTATATTTATTAAAGAGACTATTAATGTTGTACACATAACTAAGTGTAATACATGTGATGAAAGTATATATAGATAAACATATTTATTGTATCATAAAAAATTTAAAGAATTTAAAAAAAAATTATCTCGATCTACTTTGTCAATTTATTATTTAATTTGATTTTATTATTAATATAATCAAATATCATATGTTGCTAGTCAACACATGAATCCAACATAAGATATATATAATTCCAATAGTATCTAAGATTCACTTGAATTATTTTTCTTTTTATGTCCAATAACTTAATGAAATACTTGTAATATGCTAGGTAATTTAATATATTTTAGTATATTTCATATATACACTCACCATGAAAAATCTTACCTATGTAATACATATAATTAACATGAAAAAATTTACTTATGTAATACATATAACTAATATGAAAAATCTTACTAAGAGATAAACTCTAATGATTCTTATGAACATACAAACAGTTTAGCTATTATTTTAAAAATTATTAAATATTATGCTAAATATTTTATTTTATAATCCTTATTTCCTAAAGATTATTAACAAACACTCATATATGACGGAAACATCATGAAAAAAATCTTATAAAACCCTAATGTTTTTTTTATTTAATTTACTTAGAATTAATAAAGTGAATGATAATGCATATAAATTTATTATCATCATAACTATTTCAAATATTGGATATCATAGAGACAACTCCACTTTATATTCTATGTTCATTAATTATTATTATTTTTAATTTTATAATTTGTTATTATGTTATTCTAATTGATTGACCAAGAGATCTTAGGAGAAGAATACTAGATGTATGTATGCATAAGATAAAAAAATTTAAGATTTTTTAAAGATCTAATAATAAGACTCAAGTTAGTAATTAACATAGTCATACATTTTCTTGAATATTCATGATGGAAAATAAAAAAAATACAATAATTTTTGAAGTTAATCTAAATTTAAAGATCTCACCACTTATACTCAATTAGATTTATCTAGGATTCAATTAATCATATTTTTTAGTAGATTATTTAACATATCTCCAAAGATATCCAATATCACTAGTACTCCTACAAGTTTATGATATATATATATATATGATATATATATTGTGTTGAATTCATTAAAATTTTTATTTTTAATTATTTTACAGTTGATCCATACTATAAATATTCATCTATTCTTATATTTTTAAGGTGCAAGGACCAAGATTAACCTATGACTAAAAAATAACCTATGACTAAAAAATAACCTATGACTAAAAAATAACCTATGACTGAAAGGTACTCTATGATCATGTTGTCATTATCTATGTTTAAGTCTATTTTTTTTATTTTTTTTAGTTTACAGAGTTTTGAGCAAGTGAAAAATTTTTTATATATACATTATACTATTAAAAGAATTAACTTAAAAAAATTCATTTACCTTAAATCTTGCAAAATTTTAGACAATATAATTTAAAGCTGAGAAACATCAAATCCACAATCGCCACCCGAAGCTGACCCGCCAATATTAATTTGCTCATAGTTTCAGTTCCCACATAATTTATTATTTATATAATATAAAAATATAAATACAATAATAAAATCTAATATTACAAGATATTTATAACATGTTGGAAGAAAAAGAGAAAATAAATTATAATTTAAGTATTAAGAACTATAAATATTAACATCTCAGCTGTACTAGATCATCATGTGTTTGAATATATAAGATCAAATTGATTCTTGCTAACACAAATTGAATGGGTAAGATATAAAGTATTGGTGTGATTTATTAACTGACAAATCTTATAGTTTAGGATAGAGATATGTATAATTATAGCATTTAACATTCTTAATTCGAATAGAAATGAATAATCAAGTCGAAAATGAATAAACAAGTATCTATGATATAACTATTAACTCTTGAATTAATAATCATCTAAAATAAAAAAAATAAGTCACAAGAATTACATTGCCTAGAAAATAGAAAACATCTATTGATGTCATAGAGAGAGATTTCGTGTATTCCTATCTAATAAGCATTATATTGGGGGAACTCTGTGAGGACCCTAGAATGATTATGATAGTCGCCCTATCTCTCAAAACCCTAAAGAATTCTTGATATTTTTTCTGAAAATAACTATTAATACTTTTTTATGGTATTTTTCTTTTCTTATAATATGTATATAATAAGAACAATCTCTTATAACAGTATGTTGATATATTATTGCTCCCTTGATTGACACTAACGGTGGGTTTACATTTTTAGCATACTACACACCTATGTTGCACGGGTACGCCTAGGAACTGCCGTGTCGCCGTGTCCGACCCGTGTCGCCGTGTCCACGTGTCCGACACTTGGACACGGCGACACGGGTCGGATACGGGTCGGATACGTGTCAGAGACATATCCGACGTGTTGTTCGGAAATAGTCTTCGTTAACAACAGACGCGTCGTTTACCTACAGACGCGTCGTTTACCAACTGACGCGTTTTTACGATTCTAACGCATCGGAAATACACTATATATTAACTATTACTCTTACATCTCCAACAAATTGAGGAACACACCGCCGACAGTGAGTTGCCGACAAGCCGATTGCGAGAAATAGTTGTCAATTGTCATTGCGTCAAACGGGGAGTGGAGGAACACACCGCCGAGGTGCCGACAATACCTAAGATAACCTAATTCTATAAAGGGAATGAGGGGTTTTAGAATCTGTATCGGGAGGGGGGAAAGTTCGAAAATCAAAACTGTAAAGGGAGGGTGGTGGGGAGTGTTAGAGGGTTTAAATTTTTTTTACATTATTTTAAAATACAGAATTTTAAATTATTTTAAAATACCTAATATTTATAATTAATAGTTTTTATTTTTAATTTTATTTTTTTTATTATGACGTATCCTAGTCGTATCCGTATCCTAATTTTTTAGAATTTGTCATGTCCCCGTATCCTGCCGTGTCGTATCTCCGTGTCCGTATCCGTGTCCGTGCAACATAGCTACACACTATTCAAATTTCTCCACAGCACACACTACACCATACACTGCATACACAATGCACACACAGTGCCGTACACTTTGCACTGCTAAAACAAGCGGCAACAAAGGTGGTGGATGGTGGTGTCAATGAGGGCAGAAAAAAATGTTCATGTGCACAATGGCAAGAGGTGGTGGATGTACAGTGGTTGTAGATGGTGTCAGTGCTGTAGTAGGACTATCAGCACCTTGCAGAGCTTTCAATGCAAGCAAGGGCCAAAAACTTTATGTGAGCTGTGATCAGCACTTATTAGAGACGACGCCAATGAAGGTGACTGACAATTGGTAGAGATGGCTGAAGATGGCAGAGGTGGCTGGGGCTGGAAATGCTGCGTCTGTGATTAGCACAATCATACAGTTGTTGGCGATGGCGTCGACAGTGAAGCCTTAATTTTAGGAAACCTTAATTTTAGGAAAACCTAATTTCATTTAGGATTCTCATACCTGATATCATGATAATTGTAATTATCCAAATGAATAATAATCAAATAAAAAATAATAAAATTCTTATACTACAGATATTTCACAACAAATTTAAGTAAACAACTGATGCTAAAAGAAAAACTAATAAAAAAAAAACTAATAAAAAGCAATAATCTAATGCTCACCATGTTAGCATCAACATCATTAGTCATGCCAATAAAACTCTCTCAATGAAAAATAGCTTAATGACCAAATTCATAGAAACTAAGTTTGTGACCATCAGAAAGATTGACTTATAATTCAGAGTGTAATTTGCTAATTAGACAAAGCCTACATTAACAAATAATCTTTCATATCAAAATAAACTTACCAGAACTTGCTTGCCATCGATGAAACATTTGACGCCTCTTCCTGGTATAGTTGAGAATTCTGAGGCATCAAGAAGCCACCTGGAGACTTTGGATTCCTCAATATTAAGCTGCCCATCAATGGATGGAGATGGTCCATCAAAGAAATGAAAATGTGATGCATATTCCACTATTGCTCTTGCAGCAGGATGCTCACTACTGACCTGAATCATATCTATAAAAAAATGACTACATTCGCAATTTTAAGAAGTAGTTGCAGTTTATTGAATATATCAAAAATCCATTAAATATGGAGAACCTGTCCATTTTTGATGATGCAATTTGGAAGCAAAACTAGTATTATACCATGTTTTCTAAGTATCCCAGAATATGATAAATCCTTATCATAGTAACGATTAACTACAAAAAATAGCATGATCCTATATGGTCGGAAATTGAAGTGGAAAAGAAGTTGCATTTCCCAAGAAGTGGCATGTTTTTCATATATCATGTTCCTTGGAAATGCCTTTTTTGAGAGGCAGTTTTAAGTTTCACAAAAAAGTACAGAAACAATGACGATTTTACTCAAAAAATCTGTTGATTTTTATTGGTAACTACTACATTTATCTTTTAAAATATAAATTTTAGAACAAAAAACATAATTTCAACTTCCAAGATAAAAAAGAATAATATGAACCAGGCAGATTAATGACCTTCTTTAGTGAACAACTATTTTACAGAAATCACTTTCTAGAAAATACCCTCGGCAAAAGAAAAAAGTGTTAAACAAACCACAAGTTATATCCTTGTTGAAGAATAAAAAGTTATTGTCATATTAATAATTGTTGCTTTGCTACCATGGAACCCATTAAGGTTTCTATTGGATTTAGAAAGAGAGAAGAAGATGAGAGGAGAGAGAAAAAGAAAAAAATAACTTTACTTCTTTAAAATTCTTAAATAAAAACTATAATCACACACACACACACACATATATATAAAATTTGAGACAGCTCTTATGTCAGGCACTTCAACTAATATAAAAATAAAAAATAAAATAAACAAATAAAAAAATAAACCAAAAATAAAACTAAACATCAATACACTCATTCAAGTTGAGGCATATATGTCACAAACACCTAGCTTAAAAGAGAAAAAAATTACATGTGATGCTCCAAAAACTTTTATGAAGATGTTAGTAATCTACTCATCATTAGATATATAAGCAGTGGCTAACGAACTATCATTGATCTTCTTTCATAGTAAGTGATGATCAACCTCAATATGCTTCATTTATTCGCATAACATCAGATTGACAATAATATGTGTAGCTACCTGACTGTCACGATAAAATATTATACACCTCTTAATTAGTACTTTACTTCTACACTAAATCTAGAAATAATAATATCTTTTAATTTTATTGTGACTAATATATTAAAGTTAATAAATAATTGATATCATAATTTTGTACTTTACTTCTGTACTAAATTTAGAAATAATAATCAATCTTTTATTTTTTTTAAGAGACATAGTTGTATCCGAAAATATATAAAATATTATGGCAAATCTCATCTTTATAATCTCTAGAGCCTATTTAGAATTTAAATAAGCTTCTATTTAATTATTCATATGATAACTAAAATAAAATCTCATGTCCTGATATAAATGAGAATCTAAAAAATTACATCCTTACAAATTTATCTAAGAGAATGAGCCTAATTATACTAATAAAATAAATAATATCTTATCTGATCATTATCAAATAGTTAATATTTTTTACGAATATTATATATCTGATGAAATTAATAAAAGAACTAATACATATTGATACGTTTATACTTGAAATTAATGATAAGTTATCAAGTATATATCTCATCATATCAAGATTAGATAAAATAGTTAAAATATATTTTATCTGAGAAAAAAAAATCATACCTCCTAAATAGTCAATCTCAATGTCCAAAATATTTAAGATGTCTCAAATCTTTTATCTAAAACTCAATTAATAAGAATAATCTTAATTATGATATACTTAATTGATCATCTTGTGTAATCAGAATATTATTAACATAAACTACTAACATCACAAATTGTCGCCCTAGCTCATGTCAATAGAAATATAAATAATTTGATAATCATCTCCTAAGATTAAAAATAATAAATATAGAAAATAACTTGTTAAACCATTCCCAAGAAAATTACTTGAGACCATAAAAAATTTTTCCACAATCAACATAGCATGCATATACTTCCAAGGATAATAAAATTTGCTGGCTACTACTCAAACACCTATTCATTGAGCTCATCATCAACAAATAAATTCATCACACCTAACTAACATACAATATACATGTGAGATGCATCAATAGAGAGCATCAACCTAATAGTGATCAATTTGGCCAATGGATAAAAGGTATCTCAATAATTAACAACATAAGTCAATGCAAATCTTCTAACTATCAATCTAACCTTGAATCAATCAATTTTTTATAGAAAACTTAAATCAAAAATCTAATAAAACATCAATAAAAACTTACAATTAAAAAAAAATACATGGGGTGCCCATATATGGTGGGCTCATTGGATTGGGGTTGCCCACAAATTGGGTACTCCCATCCATAAAACATTAAAAAAATTATAAATCACAATACCTCTCTTAAATTGGCTAGTAGATATATAAAACACAAAATTAGAAGAAAAAAAATATAAGTTGAGATCTCTTCAAGACATTCATGAAAATATCAACAGACTCATCTATTATCTAGATACAAGTTATAGCAATGATCTTATCACTGATCTTCTTTATAAGGAAAAAATAATTTAGTTCTATATATTTCATCAGCTTGTAAAACATTAAATTATATATTATATCTCTCATAGTCTAATTGCCATAATAAAGAGTTGTGAGAGAAGAAAACAAATATTCGATATCATTGAATAAAATTTTAATCTAAAATATACAATAAGTGATAGTTATCATTATATTGAACTTTGTCTCTATATTAGAGCACTAAGATATTATATGTCTCTTATTTTTCATGATACAAGTTTATCTCCAATAAAAATATAACACGTATCTTTTCTCATTGCAAGCTAGTATTCAACTAAAATTTAAACATCAGACTAACTGTAAGTATTCATGATTATTAAAAAAGATTTCAAGTCGTAAAACCTTTTTCCCATACATCAATATTAAAAAAATTATATTTAGGTGAATCTGCCAAAAAAAATTTAGGAAGCAACTAATTATAATGATTACATAAATTATATCTAGTCTAGATATTATCAAATAGTTAATCTTTTAAATAAGTAATAAATTTAACTACTGATGAAATGTGTAGTCCAATTGGTGGGAATGTTAAACATGAGCTTCATTAAGGGTGCAAGTTTGATCATCATAGACTATAGTCACTATACCTTTGGGAGCAGGGATGAGGATAAGCTTGCACCCACCTTGAAACTCGAGTGTCTATTTGAGGTGTCATCTAGCTCAAAGAAATATCAGGTTAAAAAAAAGTAATAGAATAAACTACATGAATCATATCAAACAAAAAATTAGCATTTAGATTAATCAGAGTATCTATTAAAGTAAATTTAAAAGATCAATCTTTGTAAAAATTTAACCGCATGCGCATAGCTCTTTTGTGACAAAATAATTCCTCTCCAGGAGCAAATCACCTTTATCCTAAAAAAAAATATTTGAATCGCCCAAGGATATTAGCCTTGAACTGTAACTACGAGTACAACTTGAGTTTGGTGATTCTCTACTCATTATCTCTTGTAATCAAAATATCATCTCGAATAAAATCATTATTCCATCATAATCTTCAAAAAATAATATATATATATATATATAAAACATATATGTGTAAATAAACAACATGAATACTTATGAATCTTGTAAACCATGCTCTCAATGACTGCTTCAAGTCATACAATATTTTCCTAAAACTATAAATTACATATGACTATACTACTTTAAACCTATGTAGCTGCTCCACATATACGTTCTCTTAAATATTAATATGAAAAAAAATTATTTTTTGTCTAACTTATATATCCTTCAACTATAAGATACTACAATGAAATAAGAATATGTGTAGATACCATCTTAGACACTAGAGATAATTTCCTGATAATCCAAAATAAACATGTAAGCAAACATCCTTATTATAAGTGTCATCATAAAGTAATAACTTCTTATATGAACTTGTTTTTAAAATGAACACACACCTACAACCAATAACAAACCTTCCCAAAGGTCATAATATCAATTCCCATATACTAATAAAATCTTGAGAATCTATATCTTCTAACATGGTATTACATCATCTTGGGTGAGATAATTTCTTAAAAAAAGATTTGTATATCCTAGTACAATCAAAACTAATAAAACAAGTAAAAAAATATAGATAAAATGAGTACAACAAAACCTGTAAGTTCGAGTGTTGATTATAACTCATATGTCCCTTTTAAAAAGCAATCTAAATGACAAGATTATAGTAGCTTACTGCAAGATCTCCTAGCTCCTCAGAATCATATCTAGTCCAAATAGATTGTCTATGTCCCCTTCTCTTAGTAGGTATTTTAAGTCCAGCGTGGTCAAGTCTCTCAGTCTCTTGTTCATCATAAACTTGAACTAGAATAGACTTGTGGACTACAATGTCTTCTGGACTCAATGAAAATTTCATCCCCTAGGAAACCTCAAATTTTGCAAAGTCAAAATAATGTGTGCTTGTTTGTACACATGATGATTGTTGCGATTTTGTTACAACACTTAATTTTATAGTTAAGTGCATCCAAAAAACTAAGCTAGTCAGAAAATGGTCTCTTGTCCAATAATATTCCAACACGTATATAAGTCATATAAGTAATAAAATAAATATTTAGTCCATATATAGATCACACAAAAATTGTACACGCAATATTTAATCAGTCAATGATAATTAATAGTTATTCTAGAATGCACCATAAACATGATTCAAATTGTAAATCTTAGTTTCTAGAAATTATTTATTTTTTATTTGTGATCAAATTCATAAATAATCTTTTTATGATTATGTTTAATCATAGAATAAATGTTATATAATTATGAAATGACTTACAAACATACAAAGTGGTTATTAACTATTGAGTTATTCTCAATGATAATTCACTCATAATTATCTGCTCAGTACTTTACTAATAGACAACACACAAACTTTACTCAGAGATCATTCATAAGTCTTCACCTTTTAGACTACTCGTTAACTACTCTTAATGATTAATTCGAATACACATCTTTATTCTTCGACTTTTAGTATCATTCTCAATGAGAATTGATACAGTATTAAATACAATTGTATTTTTAGCTTCTTTGTGCTATACTCGCATAATTAATATTTGATTTTCTCTATGTTTCAAGAGTGGAAGCCATATGCCTAAATATAACTTATAGGGCAATCACCATCATAAGAATCACATCCATCAATATTTGTCGAATGACTTACCTATCACCATTCAATATCAATTGAGGTTTGATTTTTCTAAGGCATGCATAATGGAGTAATATATAAAAGTATTACTATGTTTGGCTTTGTAAACATCATACTTGTAACGATTAAGCATACCTTAATTTTAAGTTTTAACATATGGCTTTATATCCTACATCATAATTATAAAAGTTATCACTTTTTTCTATCATACACAAGAGTATGTTTCGTAACTTACCTGTAACCATCCATCACTCCAATTACGTATGAACCTACTAATAGCCAAAACTCTAGTCTCAATTCTATTTAACGTATCAAATCATTCACAATTAAACACCACAATAAAATATTATATTTAATGTATTAAATAAAGCAACTAGCACTATAAACATATTATACCATTTTTAGATTCTTCTTTTAACCTAAAATTAAAAAATAATATCATACAAGAAAAGTAGAAATCAATCTCGTACAAATCCAGATACTTAATTTCAACCCTCAGAAAAATCTAGATTTCAAAATTTAAATCTCTTAACTTGTACAATTTTACTTTTATTTTTTCCTAAGAGATAATCAAAATGCAAGCCTACTCTCAAGGTTTATATTTGTATCTTATATCACCTTTGTTACTTGTGGATCATCCAAGAAATGGAGTTGTTGATTCTTTTGAGTTATCATCTTCATGCCTCTCATGAATTCGCATTTGAATTCTTAGAGTTTTTCTTATATACTCAAATGTTTGGTACAATTTTCTTTAATTGAAAGTTGTTATTGAATAAAAATCATGACTTTAATTTTTCAGTTTTGTAACACAAGGTCGGGGTGTTGAATACAAACTACAACTTTGATCTTTTCCTATGCTTCATAGTCACAAAGATGAAGGAAGTCGTAATGACTCATTTAGCTTATGTAATACAAAGTCATAATACTAAATACGAATCATGACTTTGATCTCTTTCCTCTGACTAATGATCATGATGCAAAGAAAAATTACGACACCTTTTTTAGCTCATGTAACACAAAATCATGATGTTAAATGATGGTCATGGTTTTAGTTTCTCTCTTGAACCAAAAATCACAACACTTGTGTTATTGTGACTCTTTAGGTTCGTAACTTTGGCTTGAGTATTATGTACTTTGGTAAAAAAAAATTATGATATCAAAAGACTACTATTGATTTTAGTATCAGTGGATTACTTAGTTGTTGCGACGTGAAATTAATATCACAGTAATAAACTTATTTCGAGCTAGTTCGATTGCGACTCTAAAAAATCTTCATGGCCAAGAAAATATATTATACAGTGAAAAAATTATGACAAAAAAATAATAATAAAGTCATGATAAATAAAGATTATCATGACTATGAGTGTAGAGTTTTGACCAAAAATAAAGGCTACAAATAATCTATAAGTACTCAAATATATAATTAAACATATAGGAAATCTATAAGTAGCAGCTATATATTAATCATATGTTTATTCTTCTTTTCTGCAATTCCATTTTTTAAGAGTGTTT
Organism: Sapria himalayana; assembly: GCA_029783825.1. NCBI lineage: Eukaryota > Viridiplantae > Streptophyta > Magnoliopsida > Malpighiales > Rafflesiaceae > Sapria > Sapria himalayana. Next base: position 1,180,555 of record JAREIK010003611.1, on the reverse strand, counting down.
CAGCATAGAAAATCTGATATATGATCATGTGATGCATAAAATAAGCACTAAGGTAGTCAAACATATATTCTAATGCATGCTCACTTCTTTTTTTTATATATTTTTATTAAATTAGCTTTTCATTATTTTATGAAATGATTAAAAAATAAAAAAAATTAAACTCAACCAATAAGAAAAAATCATGTAGACCATGAATAATAATTAATAAAATACATACACATTTCTAAGAAATTATCTCCAATATGTCCTTATAAATATAAGTGAATCATAATTCAGATCAACTGATACAGCTCACTCAAGATCAGTAATGAGTAATCGAGTTGAGAATGAACAAAAAAATTGTTTAGCACACTCAAATACTTAGAAGATCTTACCATGAAAGAGAAGAAATAATTCATCCAGCCTAAACCCCAAGAAATGAAAACTAATATGATAATCGAAAATAAATAATATACAATAAAGAAATAAATGACCAAGCTAAATATTATCATATCAAATAATTCTTGTAGGGTATTATTTACTACCACACTACTCAAAAACAAGAGTAGATCATAAAAAGAGAAAAATTATCAATAATATAATTATTGACTCTTGTGACGACAATCTATAAGTCTGAAATGAAAACAAGTGTAATAAAAATAATAGTACCTGAAAAATAAAAAATATCTACTATTATTTTAGAAAAGCATTTTGTATATTACTCTCTAATAAGCATCATGATAATTAAACATTGTGATAATCACTAGATAGTTCTGATAGTTAATATATCTCTCTTAATATGCAATAATACTCTTAGCTCATACTTTGAAAATAACTATAAATATTTTTATATAATATGTCATTTATTCCTATAATATATACACTATAAAAAGAATTTCTAACATCTAGATATTGACATCATACTACAACTCTCCAATTAACATAAAGAGAGATGATGGCATACACAAATGCTTTGACAATAATAATGAGTTAAAGTTACTCGTAATTTCTAATACACATTTTTGGCCGCTTACTTTTTTTGGCTTGCCCAACTGCTATGCATGTTCTTCGTGCATTACATGTAAAGCTACTCCCAGGGTATGCCATGCCTAGCATTTGGCATGCCTACTATTGCACATAATCTATGCAACTATTGCACATAGTTTTGTCACATAGAAAGTGATAAATAAACACAAAAATTATGTGTTCCCTCCATAGGCACTTGTAGTGTCCCTTTTTTGCATAGTAGGTGTCTTATGTGAACCTACAGTGTGCACTCGTGTTGTGTCACACGAGCATGCATGCATGTACTATATTGTTACATTGCATATCTCTCTCTCTAGGACACCCTAAACATTAACTTCTTTATCTAAGATTTGGCTCTTATATTATGTTAAAAATTTAAGTCAGACACCTAATAGACATCAATATAAACTTGCAACTAAAAAAGAGTACATTGAATGCCCATAAACAATGGGCTCGTTGGATTGGCGGCCCATAAGTTGAGTGATTCCATCCATAATACCTAAGAAGCACGGACACGGACACGGACACAGGGATACGATACGGTAGAATACGGGGACACGACAAATTCAAAAAAACTAGGATACGAATATGACTAGGATATGGCATGATAAAAAAATAAAAATAAAAATAAAAACAAAAATTATTATTTATAAATATTAGGTATTTTATAAAATAAAATAATATATTTTATTTTATTTAATTAAATAAATATATTTTTTTTATTTTATAAAATTAAAATATTGTATTTTATTTTATTTTATAAGATAATATTTATAATTATCTTATTTTATATAATAATATTTAATAATAATCTTATATTATATAAAAATATAATTTTTTTTATTTTATAAAAATCAGACCCACCCCCCCCCACCCCCCTGCCTCCCACAAATCGTGCCCTGCCTCTCCACGGAATCGCGCACGCCCCCTGCCTCCCACAAATCACGCTCGCCCCCTGCCCCCTCCACAGAATCGCGCCCACCCCCACCGCCCCACAGAATCGCGCTCGCTTGCGCCGCCTCACAGAATCGGTCATTGACCATAATGAGCGACGTCGTCGAGCATTGTCGGCATGGATACGACAACCGACACATCCTTCTGATATGCCACATGGCGTATCGGATATGAATTGATCAACGATATGTCACGTGGCGTATCGTTCACGTATCCGTGTCGTGTCCGTACCGTGTCTACGTGTTCGAGTGTCTGACACGCGGACACGCCTATAGGGAGCCGTATCCGTGTTTCCTTGCATAATACAATAAAAAGAAAATAAAAGAAAAAAAATATTATAAATCACAACACTTTCCTTTAGGTTCAGTTTTTAACATGTACACCTATTTGTATCTCATAACTAGCTTTCCTAAATGTTTTGAAATAAAATCTTAAATATGACTAAATATGATTATACTTAGTTCATCTAAATAATTTGTCATCATCCTGAATGACTAATAGCTTCAGAAAGGATACAAAAAACATACAACTATCAAAAAAAAAATCCAAATATATATAGTATCAAAAAAAAAACTAAGAGAGTATTTATAATAATGAGTACTTGATAAAATAAATTTTTGATTCCTTCAATAGAATAATCAAAATGTCTAAGTTACTACTCAAAACTGAATCACCTGATACAACAAAAGACTTATTTAGGAAAGACTGCGAATATATCTATCTAGTATGTTCTTTTAGATCAAGTCTTAAGATCCTCAAGTCTCTCAACTTTTATCTCTCATTCCTAAGAATATTCATAACTCATATCCAATGGAATATTCATATTAGGCTCTTCTTCCTAACACAAGACTAAGAGAAGTTTAACTATTGTCAAGAAGAGATATTTTACTATTATACTCAAAATCAATAGTGCTAGTAATATCAGTGCACGAACATGAATAGAAGCAACTATTACTCCTCTACGAGGAGTAACACTTGGACACAGAAGTGATCATTCTATTATGTTGTCCGAAGATGTATTCTCTTGGATTGAACCTGTTATGGAATATGGTCAAAATCCTGATTATTCTACAACTGTCATAATCCGGCAACTATCAGAATCTTGGTATCAGCTATCCTATAGCTGTTAGAATCCTGCAGCTGTCAGAATCCTGGTGTTGACTATCCTACAGCTATCAAAATCCTATGGAATGTAATAACAATCCTACAACTGTAGGATTGTATTTAGTAGATAAGCATAATTATAGGGATTGATTGTTATCCTTTCCAGATCAGTTTTCTCAATATGTACGTATAAATTGTACCTAAAGAAAAAAATAATTTTGGATCTTCCACTACCACTCTACTGAACCTAACATGGGTTAGCTTCTGGCCTTCCAGCCATAGCACAACATCCATGTCATTCTTATAAACCAGAATCTGTTATCTATCTTTTGGTTTTCCCTCTTGCTGCCTTAGTGAGCAGTGTATTCTCATTTTCTAGACAGTATTGGTGTCAACTGCCCTTTTCATCAACACCTGCTTGGCCTATATGGCTGAAGATCAAAGAATTTTGTTGTGACTGATGTTATTCCCATGATACCCAAGATCAAGGAACATAAACTGACAAGTTCCAATTATCTAGATCGGTGTAAGACTCTTTGGATTTATTTGCAAAGTTTGTCAAAGGATGACCATCTCACTAATGACCCACCAACAAATGAAACTCGCAAAGAATGGTCAGCCTAACTAATCATTGTGAGGATGTCAATGACTTGATGAAATATTTAAAATTTGTGTTCTATAAAGGAGAATTTTTCACATATGTATGAAGCATGCAAAAGTTTTTATCGCACTGAACAAAAAGATAAGTCTCTTCAAACCTATTTTATGAATTTTAAAAGGATTTATGAAGAGCTGAACGCCTTATCACCCTTCATTTCTGATGTGAAAATCCAGAAAACTCAATGAGAACAGATAGCTATTATGAGTTTTTTGGCTGGTCTTAATTCTCAATTTGAGGTTGCTATTATGGGTTCTATACAGTGCTGAAATTTCCTCTCTGTATGAGGTCTTCACTGGGGTACTTCGAACTGATGTGAATGCTGTGGTTATCCCACCTGGGCACACTCATAATGCTCTTGTTAGCCATGACAATGGAGCTGAAACTGGATAGCAACACATCGGGGGTAATAACAGAGGCAGAGACACAAGCAATAGAGTCAATTGGAATCAGGATACAGGGTGAGTTGTGTGTTATTATTGTCATGAACCAGGCCATGCCAAACGAACATGTAGAAAACTGTAAAATAAAATTCAGAAACCTCACTCAGCTCATGCAGCAACTTCTATTATTGTACCTAGTTCAACTTCTGAACAAACAATCACAGTTTCTACTGATGAATTTGCTACATTCACCCAATACCAAAAAACAATGAAAATTCATCTCCTTCCATTAGTGCTATAGCTGAATCATGACTATTTTCCTCTTCTATTCAGTGGGTCATTGATTATGGTGCCATAGGATCATATGACTGGTAATTCTAATCTGTTCGCACTGTTCAATGAAACACATCTCCATCTAATTTAACATCAGCTGATGGTTCTACTTCCTCTGTTCTCAGTTCTGGAATTGTTTACCCAACTCCATTAATGTCCTTGCCTTCTGTGTTGAGTCTACCTAGATTTTCTTTCAATTCGTGTCCGTATGCAAACTTGTTAGTATACTGAATTGTTGTCTTATTTTTTTCCCTGGTTATCGTCCCTTTCAGGATCTTATAACAAAGAAGATCATTGGTAAAAAACATGAATCAAGTGATCTCTACATTTTGGATGCCCAAGTGGCTAGGCCCATTGCTTGTTCTGGTGTCTCAACTCCATTCATCTTCAGCTCCTATAGTCAATAAAAGGGCAAGTTTTCCTTTTCAGTTAGTTCATTCAGATGTTTGGGATCCGTGTCTTTTTTATCCAAAACTAAATTTCAATATTTCATTACTTTTGTTGATAATTTTATCATGTGACTTAGCTCTATTTGATGAAGAATCATTCTGAATTGTTTTCCCATTTTAGTGTCTTTTGTGCTAAGATTAAAACATTGTTTAATACTCTTGTGCTTACACTGAGAAGTGATAATGTTCAAGAATTTTTCTTTCATTGCTTTCTAAATTACATGCTTCATAATGATATTATTTATCAATCCTCGTGTGTTGACACATCATCTCAAAATGGTGTGGTAGAAAGGAAAAATAGACATTTGTCTAACACAACCCAAACACTATTATTCCAAATGCATCTTCCTAAACTCTTTTGGGCTGATGTAGTCACTACAATTTGTTTTCTAATTAATCATGTGCCTTCATTTGGCCTTTGTGAGGAGGTTCCTTATAATGTATTTTTTCTTATGAAATTGTTGAATCCTATTAAACCTCGAGTACTTGGTAGTTTTTATTTGTTTGTGATGTTCATTATCAAGTTACTAAATTGGATCACAAGTTTTTAAAACGTATTTTTTTAGGTGACCCTCGTTTACAAAAAAGGGTTTTGATGTTACTATCATAGCCTTAACAAGTATCTTGTGTTGGTTGATGTAACTTTTCTTGATCATATCCATTTCTTTTCTACTTTTACTACTTTCAACATATTAGAGAAATATGATTTGTTGATATATCATGCCAAGTAAATCATCTTATTATCCTCAAAAATAATCCCTCTATCCGGCGATCTGATCACCCAACTTTGTTCAATTTAAGTACAATGATATATACCTAAAAACACCTTCAAGTAAATATCTAAGAGAATAGAGAATATCTTCTCACCAAGAATCTAAGTTTATAAAATATTATAATGCTCACCTAACATGTGCATGTACAAAATATCACATATCTAATTACTCAATTCCTCAATACATTCTAGTCTGTCAATATATATATATATATATATATATTATTATAACAATAATCTCTTACAACTATGTTCAAGCTATATAATATGTCCTAATCAATTATTTTATATGCCAATAATTGTGTAAAACTAACAAACAGGTAGACGTCCCCAACAAGTACATCGATGAAGCCAGGTCTTAAGCCTTCTTGCACATATCACAAGAATCAAATATGATGAATATACTTTGATCAATCAATTGTCATAGATATACTAGTAATTATACATTAATCATCATCTACTTATATTTTTCAGCATGTAGTGGCTCCCCTTCAACTTGTGGCTCACATATACTTGGCTCATAAATTAGATCCTCACTAATGTAGCCACAAGAAATATGTGTTCGTCTTCAATTTCCATTGGATTATCCCCAATAGTCTCATACTAATTCTAGTTATGCTTTTACTTTGATAAAATGCATACAAACAATTTCTCAAAGTACCAAATATATAAAAACACCACAAACAACATGTTTTCATACCAAAATTCATAAAACACATACTCAACACTAATATAAGCACTTCCACAACATTATACCAAGTTTGTACTTGTATTGTATCGGCACTGTCAAATGAACTGTCATGACAGTCACCATTAGATCACCAAAACCTTGCTGGATCACTGCCAATTTGCCAACACACATCTGATGATTACAACCACTCAACCACATACTACAAAAAATTCGTAAGACCTTATGTTCTCTCCACACAATATGGTTGTGGCACCATTATCAGTGCCAAATGTAAGCGAACATTATCGGTGACACTAACAAAAAGGTGTGACGCCATACTAAGCGGAGTGGCCACCCTTAATTCACCTCCAAACACCTTTAATACCATGATGCTTTGCTCTTGTGAAACTTGTTATGGTTTTTATGAGATTTGGAATGAGAGAAAAATAACTAACTTTATTTCAATAAAACTCTTAAATAAAATTACAATCATACACACACACACACACATGATTTATGACAGCTCACATGCCGTGTGCTCCCAAATAATATAATAATAAAAACAAAACAAAAAAAAAACAAAAAGAACAAACAAAAAAATTAAATTAAACCTCAATAATAATGATGATGATAAAATATTAGTATAGTATCCATTGAAGCATACAATGACTATAACATGTTGAAAGTGACATGAACTTGTGAAATTAAAATTATCAAGTAAACAGATGAGAAGATATATATGGAGAAGAGATAAACATGTTAAGAATGACCATGACTCATATATATTGAAGATTTTAAATTTTATTAGTAATAAATAAGAATAGTGAAACTTTATCTGAGTTTATGGCAGCTAGACACAAGCCCGGATAAAAGAGTATGACTAGTGTTAGGTGTGTGGCATTCAACCACGAAAAACTCATCAGAACCCAACATATATGAATTTCAATTCAAATAGGACACACAAAAATATTAGGACATCCTCCGAAAGCAACGTGTATCCCAATGCCAAGATAAAGTGAAAATGAGTCTAATATAGTGTTAGGTGTGGGGCATTGTACATCCAATGGATGCCGTGACACATAAAGTTAGGTGCACTATAGCGACAAAAAACTATAATACTAAATAAGTGAGAGATTACCCAGCAAACTATAAGGGAGCAAGTAGGAGATGTGGGAGGAGTAATTAGGGATTCGCAGGACAAGATAATAAAAACATTCACAATGACAGGAAAGACCAAATCAACCTTACATTCTAAGATACATGCCCTTCTTAGAGGGCTTCAAATGTGCAAAAAGCTTTAACTAAATTATATTAAAATTCAAGTGGACTCGAGGCTTTTAATTGGGCTAGCTTCAAAAACTTTGAAATATGAAAATATGAAGAGGATATAAATAAAATTAGAAAATATATGAAAGAGTTGAAAACTACAATTTTTCACACATATAAGTAAGTAAATGCATTAACGGATAAGCTAGCAAAAGAAGGTATGTACATAGGATCACAAGAATTTGATAACAAGTCCATCTCAAGTGGACTTAAAGGCTTGGCAAGATTAGATGAAATGACTTAAACATACGATAGAATCTAAAAGGCTCTAATTGGTCTCAAGGAAAAGGAGAAGAATAGGGAAAAGTAAAGAGAATAGCGAAATAAATTTTTATTTTCTTCCTTTTCCGGTTGCTTTTCTAACTTGCAGGTAAAGGCTAAATGAACGGGACATGAATTCTAGAGTGGTAATGATAGGGTGAGAAGCAAAACCCAAAGTAGAGGATTGATAATAGGGGATGATGTCGAAAGTTGTCATAACAGGCTTACTCAGAATGGGTTTAACTTCTATATATATGTTAATACAAGCTGATTGGCTCTGTAGTTTATGCTTGGATTGTATTTTTTTGCAGGTTGCAGCAAGTGTTAGCCAAGTAAATATTGCTTAAATACTGCTAGAAAGATTGTCTAGGTCTTGCAAGATAAGTGACAAGTAATTCTAAGAAGTAGAGCAGGGGCAAATAAGAAATAAAGATTAATAGGATAGCATAATTGAAGGCATCTTAACAAGTTATAACCAGATTAGAAAGAAACATGAAGATAATAATACTAACAAGCAGCAGCCAGCTGCATGGTTGGTGGCTCCGAAAAAAGATGCAGTACTTAGAGAAAGGACAGACACCTCAATTATTTCCAGTGCTTGGTGTGAAATGTGCTAGAATCAAAAAGGGAGCATTTCAAAAGATAATGTTCAAGGATTTCCAAATAAAAATGGGGCTAGTCAAAGAGGGCACGGATTTAAAGTATCATATTATGTATTGTTTTAAGATAGAGTATCTAGATTGGATCAGGTTATAAGTGGGTAAAGGTTAGTAGTACTTAGATTATAAATAATGGTATTTCTCTCCAAAGGAGATGATTATAATAATAAAACAAAACTTATATATATATATATATATATAAGGGAGCCAGTAAATAAATAAACACATTAAATATAAATATATTAAATTAACATCTTGAAACATATGGACATTAACATGTAAGATAAAAAAAATTAGTTAATACATTTTATTGAAATAGATTAAAAAATACTATATTGAAGAAATATAATAAAAAATAAACAAAACTAAATATTAAGAGAAAAAATATAAACTTTTTTTATTCAAATCATATAATAACAAAAACAAATTGGATATAAAAACAAATAATAATGTTAAAAAAATGATAATTATCATTTACAAGTTATGAGATAGTATTATGAGCATTATAATAATCTTAAAGCTAAAAATTATACATTTCATTCATATTTAAGCTATGCAATTGAATTACATGATATTATGAAGACTTTTTGGATTTCATGGAAAAAGTAGTTCAATGAATATCTTCTGATGATAAGATTTTAATAAGTAGAATTTTAACTTTTATACAAGGTAAAAGATGAATATGATCGAATTCATTGAGATTAAAACCTTTTAAAATCATAAGCTCATATTAAATAAGTGTTTAAAAAAACAACATTCAACATATACACCACCAATTTTCATCTAAAGAATATGAATAAAATTTCTTATATAACTCAGGATTAAGTTAAATTGAAAATATTACAATGATTACCAACATGAGAAATATGAAAAATTTAGAAATACATTATTGAATAGTCACTTGATAATAAATAATCATATAAATATTGGTCATGGAAATAAAAAGAGTAGCCCAAATCAGTATGAACTCATATCAAGTTTAATAAGAAACAAAAGAAACAAAAGAAATAAAAAAAACTTAATTATAAAAAGAAATTATAATGATAAAGTATTGAAAGCAAACAATTGAGTTTCATCCATTTTACAAAGATGAGTCGTAAAACAAACAAAAATGCACTGACAATAATGGTATATGATTATTTATTTAATAAATAAAATGCTAAAAAATAAGAAAAAAAAATATATTTAAGTTAGGTAAAAGAAGAAAACAAAAAATAAGAAATTTAAGTTATAATAAGTATATTAATGATGAAAATGATATAACAATGTTGTAGAATAAAATTATATTAAATAGATTAAAAGATTATTTTGTAAATATGTTTAATAAGACATAGTAGATAGTCAATGTAAAAACTTAAACCCAAATGAAAATTAATAGTTCAAAAATATTTTATTTAATACATACATTAAAGCTCCTTATATAAAGGCCGATATGTTTGGGACAATCCACAAATTAGGTGCTTCCATCAAAACATAAAGAAAAAACAATAAATAAATAAAAAGTTGAAAATATCAAGACTTTATCAAGTTGGTGCAAATAAGTCCAAAACACCTAATTTAGAGAAGAGAAATGTAAATTAATATCTCTTTAAGATCTTCGTAAAAATATCTTCTTACTTTTCTTGTTGTCTGAAAATATGTTAAAGTCATGGTCTCATATTGAATCTTCTCTCTAAGAAAAAACAAGTTCACCTCAATGTGCTTCGTCCACTCATCAAATACTGAATTGAAGACTATATATCATATTATCTAATTGTCATGGTAAATGATAGTGAGAAAAGAGATTGCATATTTAATCTTTTTAATTAGATGTCATATCTAAAATTCCTCAGAGACAACAGTGATCATTACTCTGAATTTATCTTTGTATTAGATCTCGAAATAACTGTCTACCTCATACTTTTCTAGAAGATAATATTATATCAAAATATATATATATATATAATTCTATGATAGATATCATATCGGTGTAACCTAGAGAGTTCTTCACATGCCTTGGTATACAAAAAGTTATATCAAGTGAACTTACTGAAAAAATTATATAAAGCAATTAACAATATTGAATATGTATGCAATGCCTAATATAATCATAGTGGAGGTGTCAAATGGGTCGGGTCAAGTCAGCCTGACCCATTTTTGGTGGCCCAATTGAGCCACCATATCGTGCCCAGCATAGCTCAATACAGTAATCATGTCATGCCAGGAATGACACGACTTGAGAACAACCGGCTTAGCACAGCCTGCCAGCCCAGCTCGTACCTAGTTCGGGCTGGATCCGGTCAAGTCATACCCAATTTTTCTATTATATTTTAAAAAAATCCAGCCATGTCCCCAAGCCAATTTACCATGCCATCAGGCCAATCATACGAGCAATGCTTGGCTTGGCACAAGGCATGACTCGTGCTAGTCCAACAAAGCACAAACCATGCCAAGTGTTGATCCGACCCAGCCTGCAGCATAGTTCCAAACCATGCTATGTCGGGCCAGATATGCCTGAACCGGGTTGTGCCCAGCACACCCAGCCCATTTGACACCTCTAGGTTCATATTCATATAATTGATATTTCCTATGATTCTCATATAAATAATAGAGTTAAATGGAGGCGTCACATCAAAAATATAATTAGTACCAAAATTAATAAGAATATCGACTCGAGTACAACCCAAAAAAATAACCTCTATAATAGTATCAAAGACATACCTCCTCAATGACAAGATTATATCTTTTATAGAATAAGTCACCTATATGCTAAGAAAATATTTGAATCTCTCAATATCATTCATTTGAAACTATTTTGAAGGTACTCATTGAGTTGGGTGATTATTAACTCGTCATCTCTCATAATCAAAATATTATCCACAGAAATAATCACCAAAATCATTATGTCATTAGGATTCATTTAGAAGGACAAAAAAAATCAGTAACATACTTATGTAATCCAAACAAAATGATTATTTATGAAAACCTCATAAATTAAGTTCTAAGTGATTACTTCATGTCATACGATATAGTTAGCAATTTATAGATTACACTTGATTATACTACTTGAAACCCTGATAGCTGCTCTATACACCTTCTACTCGATGTCAACATGAAAAAATACATTCTTGATGTTTGACTAGCATGTCTTTCAATTATAAGATACTGTAATAAAAATAAGAGTACATATTGAGGTTATCTTAGTCACTAGAGACTAAATATCTTGATAATCCATATTAAATATCTGAGTATGTCATTTCACTACAAGTCTCACCTTCAGGTGATCAACATTTCCATTTGGACCCATCTTCATGTGAACATCCACTTACAACTAATAGCAGACATTCTTGAAAGTTGTAATACTATTTCTCAAATCTCATTTGAATTGATGACGTGCAACTCATCTATTATGGCCTGACAACATCATGGATGAAAAGATATCTAAAAAAGAGACTTGAACATATTAATACAATCAAAAGAAGTAAAAAAAGAAATAAAAAAGGAACAAAATGAAAATATGACAAAATATGTGAAATTAAGTATTAAATACATGCAACTCATCTCTCCCTTCCAGAGATCAAACGAAAGGTTAATATCAAAAGAACTGGCTACAAGATCATCTAGCCCTTTGGTAGGCTCATCCCTAAACTGATCATGTTGGACATGTCTTTCTCTCCTGGTATAGACTCTTAGGTCTTAGATAATCAAGTATCTAGTTGACAATTCAATATGAGTCAAGTTGATAAATCTAGCATAAATATCCTAACACTACAAAAAAATATTCTTCACTTCTAGTTGATAAATCTTTCATCTGTGTAATATTACCAATAAAATAAGAATTTGTACAAAAATAATCTCAATAATTGAAGAGAATGTTTCTAAGTTTCATTCTAGTTGAGTGTATTTCTCTTCTAATATTGTCTAGTACCAACATAAGTGAGATAATATATCATAAAAAAGATTTCAATATTCTAGTACCAACAAATTAAATTATAAAAAAAATAAAAAAAAAATTGTGAGTGCACAAAATTAGTGGAATCAAGAATTAAGTATAGCTATTTTGCTTCTTCCAGAGGGTGATAGGAATCTTAGGATAAGAAAGATTGATTGTAAGATCATCTAGCTCTTTGATAGACTCGTTTATAATATCAATGTGTTATACATGTCCCATTTTCCTAGTATATATTCTAAGTTCTTGATAATCAAGTTTCCTAATTTTTGACTCATCATTTAGTGGAACAAAAGTAGACTCACGAACTATAATCACATTTGGATTCGAGATAAATTTTTCTTCATGAGAAATCTCACTCTTATTAGAGTCAACCTAATACATACTCATTATATAAGAACAACATTTGTATTAAGTTATTATTGAATTTATTTACAATATTCATTTTGTATATGAATTACTACAAAACTCATGTCATTACTTTGATATGAGATAAGTTGACAAAATATCATATAGAAAAGGCACATTGATGCATGTTACTCACAGATAATATTATTTTAATTAGTAAAACTAGTAAAGGTTTAGGTTAAAAATTAAATAAATTATATAGCACATTAGAAAGTAAGTTTCAAAATTAATTAATTAATTAAAAATAAAAATATCTAATTTGTAGCTTTAATGTTGAATCAAAAGATAAGGTAATTCAATTATTCAAAATCTCAAAATATAATTATTTTTGATATATAAGATTTATAATAAAAATAATAATAATAAAAATACAAAAGATATGTGATTTAAGATATCAAGTGAAATTAAAGAAGAGTAAAGAAAAGTAATAAATATAGATGTATCTTTTGAACTTTTACTCAACTTATATATTTGTCATTCAAGCTTGGTGTTTTGGACATATATACAACAACTTAATGGAGGGTATTGTAGTTTTATATCTTTACATTTATTCATCTAAGTTTTTTGATGGGAGCACCTAACTTGTGGGCTACCCCAATCATTCTTGCTTATAATATAAGAGCAACATTTGTATTGAGTTATTATTGAGTTTATTTACGATATTCATTTTGTATATGAATTTCGACAAAACTCATGTGTTCTTTTGATTTTAGATAAGTTAACAAAACATCATATAGAAAAGGCACATCGATGCATGTTATTCACAAATAATATTATTCTAATTGGTAAAACTAGTGAAGATTTAAGTTAAAAATTAAATATGTTATATAACACATAAGAAAGTAAGGTTCAAAACCAATTAATTAATTGAAAATAAAAAATCTAATTTGTAACTTAATGTTGAATCAAAAAGAATAGGCAATTCAATAATTCAAATCTCATAATATAATTATTTTTCATGTATATGATTTATAATAAAAAATAATAATAAAATTACAAAAAGATATGAGATATAAGATCAACAATAATTCGACAAAACAAAAGATAACATCGAGAATCTCATGTGATTGAAGAATATCTACTAGAGTGAAAGAAAAATTCTATATGATACATGTTAGGCTAGTCATATTGTTGGGTAATTGCGCTTCCACGGGTAATAAGATTAAGAAACTGAAAACAACAAAAACAGAGAAAACAAGCAATATATATCCCAATCCAAACAAGCATCCACGACAGAATCAAAAATGAGAAATCAACACAGAAAATAACGTGGTTCGCTAGTCGCTCAGTACGACTAGCTATCTCCACCAGAAAACGCTTATGCATTACAGATTAAAACCAAAATAGAACGTCTTACAGTATGCAGCACGCAGCAGTCGCGAAATCACGCAGAAAGAGGAGAGGAATGATAAACAGTTCAAAACGGGTCAAAAAACAGCCACCCGAAAAATAAATACAAATTGTTTTATATGAAAAATAAACATCCGGTTCATTTAACCGAAGCGGGTCGGATCATGGAACGGGTCAGGCTCTGCTCCAAAAATTTCGGCCCGCTGACCGAACAGCAGGACCTCCGTTATTGTGCTATTGCTGCATCCCCGGCCTTTTAATATTTTCTTTCCTGCACTTACATGAAAATATTAAAACAGATTATTAAGTAAAAACAAATTATATATACAGCACATATTTTATGGTCTAGAAATTAAATTACTACAAAACATAATATTTGTTAAATAATAATAGTAGAAAGGCCTATGTTAAGGAAAAAGTATGAGAAAACATGCACTAAAAAAATTATATACAAAAAATATATATGAATTATATAGGTATTCCACCTATATAGTATAAAGTTAGAAAGAAACATCTCACATAATTTTGACAAATAAAAAATAGACCACACACAACTCAAATTAAAAAGAAATTAGATTTTCAAATTAGCAAAAGATGTAAAATAAAAGATAAACTATTAAAAACTTGAATAAAAATAATTTAAAAAATTTATATGAACTAAATTTATATGATAATTTATATTATTGTATTATTTGGAAAACTAAAATTCAGATTATTGAAATCAATTTTTTTTTTAATTTTGGGGAGAGAGACTTCCCTCTCCCCCCTCACATTCGGCCTTAAAGTAAGGTGAGATAAATCCCTCTAGAATATTTCGGAAACCTATTATCTTTTCATGCACTCCTGCCAATTAAACTAATTCATGGGAATATTACGAAACCCAATTATATCAATAATTTAATTTAATGATAATTATGATAATTTTCATCAGAATAGTTGTATGTTGTTTATGCACTCTTTAGGTTGGCATCTTAACAAGGACCAAGAGTTAGTTGAGTTGGGTTCAAGGCAAATTGCAAAAAAAACTACCATAAGCACTTTTTTGGGCACTTTGCACTCGAAGCCATTCAAAAACATGCAGGGAATTCAATGTAAGTAAAATAATATTTCTAAAACTATTGTTCTAATTATGCTTTTATTCAATCATCACTTGCAGCACAGCCTGTTCTAAAAAAAAGTAAGAAATTTACCTCTGCTGAGGCTGCCCATCTAAGGAATTCTCCAAGATTCATACTCGAGAAAATCTTTGCAGATATGACAACAGCTTTTCCCTGGGTTAGTGTGCCAGTTTTATCAAAAATAACATATTTGATCTTTTGGGCCCTTTCCAAAGCATCTCCACCTTTTATCAGAACTCCATTGTTTGCGCCAACTCCAGTTGCAACCATGACAGCAGTTGGAGTTGCCAGGCCAAGAGCACATGGACATGCAATTACCACTACTGAAATTGAAAACATGAGAGCAAAAACGAAATAATTGCTATTTTCTGGAAGCCATTGTTGAGGATAAGCTCCTAACACTCCGCCAAGATACCTAGAGAAAGGTAGAAAATACTTGATCAGAAAGTCAACAGATAACTCTGAAAAACAGGACAAATATAACAACAACAGAAGAGGAAAAGGAGCCAAACTTAGACATACCAACCCAAAAATGTCAATAAAGCAATGGTAACAACTGTAGGAACAAATATGCTTGCAACCTGAAATGAACAAATACATCCATTATAAAGCTGGAAATTTACAGATCAAAATGCAACACTAGCGATATAAACTTACAATACATATGTGCATGTGTGTGTGAGTGAGTGTCTGTTTGTATGTGTTAAGAAGAATAATTATAGATATTTATGTCTTAGCGAGATAGTCCTCGATAGGTTTTATGTTTATATATTTCTATTTTTAAGAATAAGGAGCAAAAAAAATTCGACAAAACATTAATCATATAACACATAACCCATTTATGTAAAAATTAACTATTGCTATATTATTGATGAAGCCTAGAAGAATGTATAAAGTACATGCATGTATGCTTCAATAGGTATTATGTTTATATATATATATATATATATCATCACTGTTAAGCTAAAAAGAAATGAATATGTAGAAAACCTCAATAAAAAATATATAAAATTCAATTATACTCAAAAATAAATGATACTCAAAAATATATAAAATTCATTATATAATGAGCAAATATGATTAAGACATGCCACTAATCAGGTACTCCCATTAAGAATATCAAAAGTAAAAAATAAGAAAATTATCAAAAGTAAAAGTGAAATTGATCTCCTCTCGGTGCGACGTTGGGATGCTCTCAGTACGACGTTGGGATAGAAGTGTCTAACAGGTCGGGTGGCCCAAGCCCGACCCAGTTCAGCCGAGTATGGCCTTGCACAGCACGGTTTGGAACCGTGTGGCAGGCCAGACCGGGCCAACCCTTGGCATGGTTCATGCTGTGTCGGGCCAGCATAATCCGTGCCTCGTTTCAGGCCAAGCATGACCCGTGTAACTAGCTTGATGGAATGGTAAACTGGCCTGAGGACTCGGCTAGATTTTTTTTAAATTCAGTTTAAAAAATCAAGGGTACGACTCGGCCCGACCCAGCAAGTCCAATCATGACCCAGCCCAACTCGGAAAGTCTAGGCACGACTTGGCATTAATTGGGTATGAGCCGGGCTGACAGTTCTCAAGTTGTGCATAGCCTAGGCACTGCACGGTGGCCCGATTGAGCCACCAAAAAAAGGGTATGTCAAACCCGGCCCGGTCCAACCTATTTGATACCTCTATGTCGGGATGCTCTCAGTGCGAAGTTGGGATGCTCTCAGTACCATTTTGGGATGCTCTCGGTGCCATTCCAAAATGCCTTGTTGGAAAAAAATTATTTTTCTTTTTTAATCTCGTAACTATCAAGAAAATATATATATATTTCAAATATCCCAATTTCTTGAATTCAAACATTGAGAAAAAAGGGATTTCCATCAATTCATCTAAATATATCTTCTTCTATGAGAATTATATCATTCATCAATACAATAAGTGTAATTATATTTCTATATGATTGATCTTAGCTGGAAGTATATCCCTAGCTCTTAACAACAGATTTTTAATCTATGTATTGTTGTATTTACCATTTTATTAAATTTCAAAGGTACATTCAGTATACTTATTTCTCTAAATCACAGTCAAAAAACAAACTTTTACTGATTAATTGTTATAGAACTCAACCAAAATTAGCAATAAGAGATTACAAAGTTATTATAGTATTTAGCATTGCAATAAGGTAAATCTATTAGCAATCCATCATGATGCTTTGTATCATTCTTGTGAGATATCAAACATATATTTCAAAATAAACATCTATTTACAATTTTACATTCAACAGTTATTCTTCCATCTAGCAGATTTACAAGCTCCCACATTATTTTCACAAAAGCTCTTATTTTTTTCAAAAAAAAAAAATTCACCCATAATTTCTTGAAGTGTTTAGTACATTTTTAAAAATAACTAAGCAAGAAAAAAGTGAGATAAAATAAATAAATTAGATGAGAAAATTTTACATGACACGTGAGACAAAAAAATATTGAAGGTGGGAATGTACACTTAGATTTGTTTCCTAACTCTGATTTTCAATTAAGAAATTCAAAACATGAAGAGAATATATTCATTTGAGACTCAGCAATCTTAGACATACTTTAGTAAATCCACTAATTCACAGGCAAAACCTACTGTAGCTATAAAATTTGTCAAGTGTGGTGCATGGATGTAGTCACAATCAGGCCTCACAAAACCCTTGTTTCTCTTGTTGATATTCCCCTAGTCTAATATGGGACACTCGATGATTGATGCAAACTAATTTTTGATGGATAGCAGACAAATTGTACAATTTGCATGACCATTGGCACGGACCACAAAATGGCAATAAAAACTAAAATGTCAATAAGATACTAACAAAATCAGCAAATTTCTGAATAGGAACTTTGGATAATTGTGCCATCTCAACCAGATTAATTATCTGGCTCAAAACTGCATCAGAACCTACTGTGGTAGCTTTTATGTGAAGGGCGCCATGCAAATTTATTGTACCTCCAACAACTGATGAATTGATCTCCTTCTGAACTGGTGCAGATTCACCGGTTACCATACCCTCATTGACATAGCTTGAACCCCACACAACTATACCATCTGCAGGAATTTTTGCTCCAGGAAGAACTTTAAGAGTGTCACCAGGTTGAACAAGTAGGGCATCCATTTCCCTTTCGGCAATGTAATTTCCACCTTTAAAAAAGGAACAAACATGAAATTTTAGTTGCTTGATGTTTTTTTGTAAACAGTTATATTTGGTTACTCCTAATTAATGTTACAAAGACTACATCGAAAATGGTTTGAATGTTAATGATGAAATTTGAGATAAGTTAAGATTGAAGCCCAAAACTGTTAACTAATTTTCAAAATCAAATATATGATGAAATTTTAGTCGCTGCAATTGAAACAACATTTTTTAGTTGTTTAAACTTTAAATCAAAAACAACACCTTAAAATTTTGTAATAGTCACACATGCAAACTGTTGTGGCTGATTTAGGGATTTGTGCTTCGGCCATAGTCATTTTAAGAAATGGGAAAAAGATGAAAGAGAGAGAAAAGAGGAAAAGAATAAAATTATTAATTTTAAAACTCGTGTATGAAATATATAGCATCACCTATATATATGATTTTAGGCAGATCACATATCAGATGATCTCAAACAATAAAAAGATAAATATAAGTAAATAATAAAAAATAAAATAAAATTAAACTTCAACACATTTCTCTAGTTGAGCTATATGTATTCCAAACACTCAATTTTAAAGAGAAAAAAATAACTTATAATCTTATAGAATTATTTATGAATATGTTTGCAACCTGTTAGCTGATAAATACATAGATAGTGGTTATAGAGCAGTTATATATATTCTCACATATAAAATAATAATTAATCTCAATATATTTTATTAACTCATTAAATACTAGGTTGGCAACAATGTGACGAGCTATATGGTTATCACCAATAAAGTATTATTAGTTTATGAACCAATAAATAAAGTTTCTCCAAGAAGTGATTGATTTACTAAATCTCACAAGGAATTAACATCATATTTTTGTGCTTTTTTTTATATTAAACCTTAAAATTATTGTCTACATATTATTTTTCAAGAAGATAAGTTGGTCTCCAAATAAAATAAAAAAAAAATTATGATTGAACTCCTCTATGTAATCATTGGAGGCCAAGTAAAATTTAAATGTCTCTACTTGATTATTTTCTTCATTTCTAAATTTTATCTTATATCATGAAATTCTCTTTATTAAATTCACTAGTTACTATCAGATAATTTAGTTTTTTCATAATTCTTTTATATTTATTATAATCAACTGATAGACTAATATTTTTAGATAAGCATATATCTAGATCAAGTAATTAATTAATAGGTGCACATCCTAACATACTGAAGTCAAACAAAAAATCTAAGACATGCCTCATTTGAGAAAAAAATATAATATCTTTTAAATATCCGATCTTAATACTCATGCAATATCTCACACATCCTAAATCATTCGTCTAAAACTTAATTTTTAAAATTAATTTTAGTTTAAACATACTCAAATGATCATCTCATGTAATCATAATATTATCGACAAATACTATTAATATCACATGTTAATACCTTGATCAACATCAAAAAAATTAAAATAATATATCATACATCTCTTAAGACTAATAGTCATAAGAGCTAAATAAAATCTATTACATCATACCTAGAAGATTGTGCCAAATCATAAAAGGCCTTTCACAATCTACATATCATACCTAAGCTCACATGAACAATGAATCTTGTAATTATTACATAAATACTTCTCTATCTAAATCACTATGAATGAATGTTAATGAAATTTCCAATTTTATGAATTTTAAAATTTACAAATTTTATTTTTTACATTTTTATCTTACTTTATGTTTTGATTGGAGAACTCAACTTGTAAATTACCTGAATCACTTTGGGCATTATATAAGAGTTTCTCATGTATGTTAAAATTAATTATGTTGAATAAATATTTAATTTTTCTGTTGTTTTCTTCTACATGGTATCAGAGCTTGCCTTAGGAGAAGAACCCTTGGGGAGCGATTGTGTAAGGATTGTTAACCCTAGAGAGGGAGAAGGTGTACTCAATGTATGCCAAACCCTATTGTCACACGCCCACTATGTGCGACAAAAAAAAATATGTGTAGGCGTCGACGCCCACTGCATCGATGACACAGTGACTGTCACTGTCAGAATCCTGGCGACAGTTAATCAAAAGTGGTTTGGCATCAACATCCACTGTGTTGATGCCTTGGAGGCGTGGCTAAAATGCTGGTGACGAGTAAATCATTTGGTTTTTTCCGTTGCACACCCATTGTGTACGATGGCCCTCGACGCCTTGGAAGTATTATGCCGGAGAAACTCCGGCAGTGGTTGAAATTGTTATTCACGTGCCAGAATACTGAAGTCAACAATAACCTGTTGTTCGATTATCGCCAGCAAACAGCCATTGGATATTTCAGTTCTTCTACCTTCCCTAGTCAGCAGGTCCATGATCTTGCTTTGAAAATGGCTCTGCATGCAAATGTTTATGTTGGGAATGCTTTAGTTTCCATATACATGTGGTGTTTTGGATGATTCATTTACTATTATATGGCTCGTCACAAATCCCTATCCCCTCTACTCACACTTATGGGTTCTTATTGCAAGGAATAAGACTACACTGTGTTGTCAAACCTCATCAGGATATCCTACAAAAGGTATGAGGATCATTGTGATGCAGTTCCAAAATTGCTGAGTTTCCATTTGCTGCTTTCTTGAACCAGGTTGAGACAGCAGCTGATTCTGCACCATTACAGTCATTGATTATGGATTGCAACACTCCTATTGGAATGCTCCTGCAACTATAGCCATCAAGTATTCTGCTGAGGATGCTTCGGATAATATATCTGTTTCTGGCCCAATTACTCAATCTCAGCTTCTAGGTTTATCATGTATAAATTTTCGAGTCCAAACATTGTTATAAAATATCACAGATGAACAAGCCGAAACCTTCAGGATAGTAGTAATCAGCTGGTGATGGAGAAGCACCTTTTTTAAAAGGGCCCATCGACAGATCCCAATGAGAATGGGCGAGAGTATTTTGTTCTAATTTTTTATGATGTTATTTTATTCTGTTTGTTCTAGTGTTACTCTCCTCAATTCTGCCAGAGAGAATATTTTCTATCTCTTGTATTGTCATCTTCTACTACTCTACCTAATTTCAGCTAGGAGATTATTAGCAAGTTTGGTTCTACCTCAAACTAGCTAATAACTATGATTTTGTTCTAGTTTAAACTCATTCGGATTTCAACTAGTTCATGATTTGGTTTTAATGGAAACTAATTTGGATTTCAGCTGGTATATAGTTTGGTCCTGCTTCAAACTGATTCAATTTTTTTAACTGGCTCAAACTAATTCAATTATTAACTGAATTATAATTTATTTTTAGTTCAAATTGACTCTGGGTGTAATTGGAATGTTTATTATCAAAATGTATATTATCAATGAATGATAAAAAATTAGAATGTATATACTTAAAATGAGAGTAAAAGAATACTCGATACTACTGGTGCTAAATAAAACATATTTTTGATTCCTTTCAAAGTACAATTGAAAGGTTCAAGTTGCTACTATAAATTGAATCAGCTAATGCAATAAATGATTCGTATAAGAAAGATTGTAGATGAATTTGTCTAGTATATACCTTTACGTTGGGATTATCAACTCTTCCAACTTTCACTTCCCTCTCCCGGGAAGACTTATATCTCTTGTCCAATGAGACCTCACATTAGGATCCTCTCCATAGCACAAAGCCTCGGTGAAGATGTCACTACTCCTCAAAATTGATCATGCTAGTAGTATCAAGTAAAGTCACAAGAGCATGACCAGCAATTACCCCTATGTGAAAAGTAACAAAAGGACATAAAAATGAATCTATCATTACACTATCTAAAAATATATTATCTTGGATTAACTTGTTCTCTAAAAATATCACATCGACACTCGTAATAATTTTCCTAATCTATGGTGAATAACACTTATATTCTTTTTAAGTACTTAAATATCCAATGAATATACATTTAATGGCATGCACAATCATATTTCCTCCACCTAAGAGAGATTATAAATAAAATAAGTACACTCAAAACATTGGATAAAAGATTATAAAAAACATTTCTCTAAGTATAAGAATTGGTATGTGATGTGACTTAAAAAATAGAAAATGATATCTAATTGATTAAAAAAAAAAGTAGTTAATACTCCTTCCCAAAAATACCCAAACACACTTATATGGTTAAAAGAATCTTCTCAACCAAATATAAGTTCTTCATCTCGGCTATTTTATTATCTACAGAAGTATCGGCACATAATGTCTAATGATTCATCTAATATTCCTTGAATAAATAATAAAATGGAATTGAATCCGGGATCCAAGTAGATTAAGCGATGAAAGTTGTAAGCTGTGTTCGGGGGGGAAAGGCTATCTGTCCAAGGGGAAAACTAATAAAAGATATATTCTAAAATATTGCTACTTGTCAATATCTTAATATTACTGTCAAGTTGAGTTTTTATTATTTCATAAAATTTTATATGAATAAAAAAAAATTGACATCTTTCCATAAATACTAACTATTTATAATGTGTATAATCATAAATATAAATAATAAAATATCTCAAATTAGCATATGTGCTCATTTTATAGAATCATCAAAAATATGAGTGAATTAAATGGAATGAGTTCCTTCTAGTACTCTCTTGATGTCTCAGATAAGAAGCTTTAATATGTTTTTCTAACTAATATTCCTTACAATTAATTGATAAAACTCCTCTGGTATTTGTTTCTAAAATCTTTATTTAGTCCAATAATAAATATCACAATTGAGGGTGTAAAACATGATGATCAATAATAAAAAATCATCAAAATAATATCACAACATTATTATATAATAAATCAACTAATAGAAAATAAATTTTAATTAACCTTCAGAATAATAAAATATGTGTCAAAAGAAATGGCTCAATATAAGCATTGATATGCCTCCTAGCTCATACAATGGCCTCACTGATCACATTAATATCAGAAACTATAAACTCTACAAAAAAAATAACAATAATATGATTATCTATGATATTTATATTAACTCCTAGACATATGACTCAAATTTTGAGTGAGGTGGTTAGTAGAAAAGGAAATGGATGTGGCCATGTATCAACCTAAACTAGTAGCATCTAAAAAAAATCTGATTTATTCATCCTGAGAAAATATAAGTATAATAAATCCAATATATATAATCAAAAAGGAACCAATTTTAGTAGGTTCCATAGTCTATTATATATCTTATGAACCTCAAAAGTCTCATCATAACTTAGGATGCAACGTCCAACATATCTCCTAAGTATGTCCCAATCTCCCACAAAAATAACACGTAATTACTAGCTTTCTCCTTCTCAAAGTACCTAGGTAAATCTCTCAATGAAACTATATGATAAGGATATCACAATGTTATTATTAATCACACTAATTATGCTTGATCTAGGTATGGTTGTGGATATCAAAATCACCTCCTGATAAATCTCTAAAAAAATTAGAAGTATTTTCTCACCAAAAATTTATATCCAAAAAATAGCATATTGAGTTCTCAATGGATGCATATAAAGAATACTACAAATATAATCAATAAATCTATTTAATACAATTCGACCTATCAACACATGCATCACACTAATAATTTTTTTGCATAGTTATGTCCAAGTCACTTAATTAATTTTCTCATCATATTCGAGCAAATTGGAGATCAAGAATTGAGAAATATCATCATATATATATAATATTTCTAAAAAATACATTAATATGGCCAAGCTTCAAACTCTCTTGCATGTGTCACAAAAGTCAAACACTGAACTCATTGGGATCAGATTCCTACTAGAGGTGTAATAGCAGTTGTGTATCAATCATCATTCATTTATTTGTCTCAGTATGAGAAGTGTTTAACAATAAGTAACCAGCATAACTCTATGCCATAAACCAAATTCTTACCAATATAATCCATGAGTAAATATTTTTCTTCAATCTTCATTATATTGTTTAGATGATGTCACACTTATAATACTTTTCCTCTCTTTTATTTCAAGAAGAGAACTTATAACATATTAAATTTTTACACTAATACCAAAGCAAAACTTATACAAATCATGATAGTTTTATGTGAAACCTAAGAAAACAAAGACTTCAAATATTTTAAAATAAGCACATACTTATTGTACTAGTTCTCTATTTGTGCCTTCAACCAACCAACGAAAAGACCATCACTAATCAACAAAAATGAATTTTAGGCCACCAAAATAATATTGTAGCAAGTCCGACGACCATAATACACCAAAACACAAGCGAAAGAACCCACTGAATGTAGTTTTCCACCTAAACAATATGGTGGCACTACCATTGCTACTGCCAAACACTGATATATATTATTATCGGCACCACAAAAGATGTATCCTCGCCATTCATGTCACCGTGTCATGTCAAGCACAACCTAAGAAGTATTACACTTAGCCCGGCATGACCTATTTGGCTCACAAAATGTCAGGTCATACTAATTCATGCTGGTTCATGTTGATTCATGCAGGTACGAAGCGGGTCATATTTTTTTGGCCTTTTAAGCTGAAATTTTAAAATAAAGTAAAATATAAATTTTTTTAAATTTTAATTTGTTATTGAATAATTTTTGTAAAATATTATACTTAAAAAATAAAAAAAAAATACAAATTTAAAAAAAATTAGACATTTCATATTTGTGTCTCAATATCATGTTTAGCTTATAAAATAATAAAAAATCTAATTAATTTCATAAATAAAAACAGAATATGATACATAGACCAAATGATATATATTTATAAAATATGATGAAGTATAACATAACTATTAAGATAATAAATAAAATACAACAATAATACATAAATCATAATGAAATAAATAAATAACAAAAATAAATCATAATACATAAATCATTATATCATAATAGTAAAAAAAATCAAAATCATGCAAATCTTCAATCGGTGGTTGTTGTATGATAGTGCAAATAAAGATGTATAACATCATCATCAAGTATGTATCTGAGAATATTATTAGTGGTGACCTTAATATCATTGAACTTCATGTCTCATGAATGTCTAATCTTAAATCTTCTCAATCCCTCATGCATGTAAATGTCTCTATGATATTTGGGCACAGTATTAATCTTCTATCTAAAATAATATTAGCTTAGAGATGTCAAGAGGGTCGAGCCGGCCCGATCTGGCACGAGGCATGGCATGATTTGGTCGTGCATGAGCCGGTACGGCATGGAAATTTCTCGTGCTCGTGCCCATGCAATGCCAGTCCACAGCACAAGGCCAACTGGGCCTCGTGTCGTGCCTGGCCCAGCACTGTACTGTGGCCCATTGTCACGGTGCCTCGGCACGAGATGAAAAATCAAAATTTTTTAAAAAATTAGAGTTTCAGCAGTACGACAATGCAGCAGCACAACAACACGCAGCAAGACCCTTAATTTTTTAAATTAGAATTTCGGCCCGACCGGGCCAACCCAGCAAATTCGTGTCGCAGGCCCATGCCGAGCTAACCTCCACAAACCCGTGCTTGGCCCGGAGCATGGTCGAGCCGGCTAAAAATGAGATGGGCCGACCCGGCACATCCCATTTGACACCTCTATATTAGCTACCACAAAAAAAATAGATTATAATATTATGTTAAATACCGGAGATATCAATAAATCATATGTTATCTTAGATAGTACGAAATAAGTGAATTCATATGATTTTTATCAAAATAAAATAATTAAATTATTATTATCATCATGTGATAGAATATAATAATAATCAGTATCTAAGTATCAAGACAGCCCACCCATATTCAATGGATCACCCTCTCATTCAATCCTAGCTAAGTAAATGGAGAAATCATATCCAAATATATTGTCGATGTTCATATTCATAGTCTAGTTATAACTACCATACCTAGTATAAAGGTGTCGAGTCCGGGAGGCCTAGGCATGGCCCACGACCTAACCTGATTCAGTAGTGCATGGCCCAACACAGCATAATTTTAACCGTGTCGAGAGAAAATTGGTCGTGCCAGCACAGCACGGCCCATACGACACCTATTACCTAGTGTCATAATATATAAATAAGTTAATTAATTTTTTATAAATGAAACATTCAAGTTGACGTTTCAGATTCATACATGTAGATATATATATCAAAATAATTTCTATTACTTTTACCTTAACCTTAAAATCCATACATATAGCCAAATAATACAGGGTTAAAATGCAAGTTGTGAGATCTATACTTTCTAGATATACTAACTAATATCACACAAGTTCCTAGTGTAATACAATTTGTGAGAATATACACAAACGAATAAATATTCATGTCATAAAAAATCTTTAAAAATTTTTTAAAAAAATTCATGTAACTCAATCTAAATCATCAATAATAAATTCATCACTTTTACTTTTTACATAATCTAATATGTGTTGATAGCCCACACAAAACTCCAATATAAGATAAATATAATTTCAATAATGTTTGATATTCATTTGAAATTTTTTATTTTTAGACTAGCAGACAAATAGAAACTGCTAAACTTATTCTCTATTAGGCATTCTAAAATATTTTTGCGAATTTATTTTTTTCTAATATAGGAGATACGACTTTTATTTTCATTTGTGCCAACAAATCAATATGACACATGCACCTAATATGAAAAATCTCATCTAATAATACATCTCTAATGATTCTAACAAATATACTAATAACTACTATATTATTAAAAGAATTATTAAAAATAATATTAAATATTTTATTCTGAATATTATATTTACTAAAGATTTGCATCATACATGCGAATAAAAAAATCTCAAGAAATCCTAAAATTTTTTTATTAAATTTTCATTTTGAATCTACATAGCGAATGATAAAGTATGTAAATGATGTATAATTATGACTGGTTCATATATCAAACATCACGAAAATTACTCTATTGTATTTTTTAAATTCATTAATTATTAATTTTTTTTTAGTTTATAATATTTTATTATATTATTCCTACTTATGGACATTGGAATCCTATTATAAAAAAACTAATCAGTAAATCTACATAATATTTACTATCCTAGAATCCTCCAAAAATCTAATTGAAAGATTCATGATCATAATCAATTTAGTTATGTCTTCTCTCTCAAAATTATTAAAGTATATGAAAGAGGTTAACGAATATGAACATGAACTAGATCCAACTTGAAAGACTATCATTCACTTGGGTTTTTTTATATTAATCAGCATGCCTCTTAAGGTGGTTAGTGTTACATACACTCTTATATATATATATCTTTTGATAATATATATATTATATCGATTCTTCTTTGATGATCCTAAAATTTTTATTTTTTATTATTTTAAAATATGTTCATACTGCTGAAGTTTACCTAGTTTTTTATTTTTTAAATGAAAAATACGTTTAGATCGAGATAATTATAGAAAACTTAATTTTGACCACAAACTTTTCATTAGAATTATTATTATTATGTACATCTGTGTCAATTTAAATTTATTATCGTAATATTCACTATTTCTTATTTTTTTTTTAAATATTTCTATTTATTAAATTAATTACAAAACTAATTAAAAATAAAAACTCATATATATATATATAAGTGTACTATAACCATTTTGTTATAATATATTATCCTTTGCACTGTATTGCACCTCTTTTAACCTCAAGGTTGAACTAAAATTTCCAAACTACAATTATAATTTTTAAGTTGCACTACATATGTCGTAGCCAATATGTATAAACAAAAGCTTTAAAGTAAATATTAAAGTGAAAATTAAAATAAAAATAAAAATAAAAAAATTACAAAAAAATAACATTAAATTTAAGAATTCAATTTGTGGAAGAGAGAGCAGAGAGGATAGAGCAGAGAGAATAAAGAATATGAGAATTAAGAAAAAAATATTTAGAATAAAAATTCTAAATTTAATAATTTCTATTTATAGAGATTTAAAAATAATAAAAAACATATCTTTTTATTTTTTATTTTTTTTTATTTATTTAGACTATAAATCCAACAGCCATTAGATTTATGGCATATAATTATTATAAATAATCTGACTATTATAGAATTTTAAATTTGTTTTAGGCAACAACAGCGACATGTCATGCATATCCCTATTGTTGTCGGCACCCATTAGGGGAAAATACAATGGGCTTCATTGGGTAGGCACAAGTCACTGGCCATGTAAGCTGAACCCAGCCTAGGTGGTTCGATTTAAAAAATCCATCCCCATCGGCTGATCGGGGGGCATGACTCATGAACCAAAACCCAATCGTGCCCGGTCATTGATCACCGAGCCAACAGATAGTGCCACTAGGCCAGGCCAATGAACCATGCAACTGGGCCAGGCATGTGAGATGTACCTAGACCCTCATGAGGCATGGTTACTCCAACCCTGCACGACATGAGTCATACCTTGAACAGACACGGTCAAGAACCAGGCACGGTGCTGGACAATATCCTGTAGGGCCTAACATAGCCAATTCAAGTCGTGTCTCGTGTCATGCCTAGGCCGTCCAATGGCACCAAGAGCTTAATATATCAATTTGATTTATTAATAATATCTCACATATAAAAAATATATCTGCTAGATATAAAGAATGAATTTCTTTATGATAACCTTGAGTAAGCAGTGTATATGAAACAATCATCTAAATTTCGAAAAGCATAGTCAAATATATTTTGCAAGTTATGAAAGATACTATATACCCTGAATAAGTCACCAAGAGCTTGGTCTGCAAGTTTTAACCAACAATTATCTCATTTGTTTTATATATGTGCTTGATGGATTTAGCTTTAATTTTTCAAATAAACTCTTATGACATGATAATTCTTCTTATGATTTTTGTGAATAATATTCTAATTACGAAAAATTACATATTAAAAATTACTCAACTCAATGAGTACTTTTAATTAGAGTTTCAAATGAACAAACTTGTAAGGCTCAAATCATTTCTTTAAATAAAAATAATATACTCCATTAGAGGCATTAAGTTATTCCAAATGAGATATAAAACTAATACACTTATGGTGTATCTTATACATACCAACAATACAAATCAAATTGATTCTAAAAGAATAAAATTTTAATGAAAGAAAATCTAACTCAAGTCCAAATGATATAATAGTCTATAAGTTAATATTATATACTTACATTATAAACTTTTGTTTTAGTCTATAAAGAGTTGGAAAATAAAATATTTGATCACGCGTGACTTACAATTTATATAATGAACATAAGACATGCAATCTGGTCTTACTAGAAAAAAAGTCGACTGAAGAGCTAGATGATCATGTAACTAGTCCATGTCTTAATCTTTAGATTGCTCTCTAAAAGAAATGAAGTAGTCATACTTAGCATCTGATCTCATAGATTTTGTATTACTCACATATTTTTTTCTTCTTTTATTTCTTTTACTATTTCTCTTGATCGAATTATAATATTTAGATCTTTTTCTAGGATATTATCTCACTCATGATAGTATCATGTCGTGGAGGACACATGTGTTCTCCAGTCCAATGGAACATAAGAATGAGTCACAAATTTCAAGAATATTTATTATTAGTTACAGATGAGTATTTAGTATGAAAATAGATACAGATGAAAACATAGAATATCTCAAGATAAAACTTATAGCGATAAAGTTTACTAAAATTTTAATATGAATTACCATGATATTTTCTATTGGTTGAAGTTTTTGCTAAGAAGGTTAATTTTATTAATTTTTTTTTCTTTTTATTTTATACTTAGTTAGGAGCACTCAATTTGTGGGGTTCCCTAATCATTTCATCTTATTTATAAAGGCTTATCATGTATTAAGTTAGATTTAAAAAGTTAAATGAATATTGGTGTTTAGGTTTTTTTGTACTTTATTCAATATGGTATCATAACACACCTTAGGAGAATAAATCATAGGGAGTGTATGTGTGAATTTATCCCAATTTGTAGATTGTCCCAATCATTTCAATCTCTATGAAAGGGGCTTTATTGTATGTTTTTCAATGTTCTATTTTTTTTGTGTTAATCCCGTATGATATCAGAGAAATTTATATATTTATGGTCTATGAATTCAAACCATAAGAAGAGGTGCATAGGAATCTATCAAAAAAAAATCGGCAATTCATCCAGATGAATAGTATAGGTGTGTGCACAGTGCAGGATCACACAATGCAGAAGCAAGCAATGATTAGCATGCATAATAGAGAGAGACACGCAAAGGCAGAGGTGCCCGCACAACAAGGGAAGCACTGCATGTCGGTTGTAATAGAGAATGCACAATAGAGGAGCACGGCGTGCACTATATTTTTCTTATTTTAGTACATCCTAGCCAGCAACAGCATCAGTGAAAATGACAGTGGCAACAGCAGCAACTAGCAACAAGGGAACAGGAAACCAAAGATAGAGCTTCTTTTATAAAATACTAGCTAGGCTTCTGAGAGATTTGTGAAATTTAAAAAAAAGGTATTAGGTGTATTGTTTTTTGTAATTTTTGGAGGAATCACATTGTGTGACACTAAGAATTATCACAGCAGGTATAAAAGGAGAGTCCATGTAAATTGTACTCATTGCAAAAAAATAGAACATACCAAAAAAATTTATCGAATTTTATTTCCAAAAAGAATACAAATAGCATTATACAATAGTGAGAAAGACATATTGACTGTCAAAGTCATCCAAAAGTCTTCAGAAATATAATTTATCATAATGCTTATTATGGAGGAATATACAAAAGTCATCTCAAAGGCAACAGTAAATGTTTTCATTTTTTCATAGATCACTAATTGTTTTACCTATACTCTCACTTTAAACTCTTGGATTATAAATATATAAATAAATATTTACATCATTGATAATTATATTTTATTTTCTATATGTTTTTTTATAATAATATAGAGAATGCTCAGAAGTCATTGAATATGATATTATACAACTTGAATCCTTATTATTTCTACATATTATATTTTTTTGATTATCTTTCTAGTTTACTTTATGTGAATTATCTTTCTAAACAACTCAACTCTTATATTATCTTTACTTCAACTGATATTTATTTGTAGGATTGACAAACACTAAAAAAACTTATTTTGGGGTTGAGCATGTTGGATTGTATATTCTCTCATTAATGATAATTTTTCCCTCTAAATATATAAATATTTTTGACTTGTTACTTGTGCAATCTCAATTTGGGCACCAATCATTAGCTAAATTTAAAAATATTTTATTTTAGACTTATGGGTATTTTAACCATAGAGTATGATAACTATCAACTAGATAAACTAATTAAAACTTCATATCTTACCCATCAATCTAGCTTGAGTATGGACTCATTCGATCTAATACACTTAAATATCTAGGAACTTAATAGAGATAAGACCAGAAAGGCATTTGAGTATGTGATTATGTTTGTTGATCACTACTCAAGATATACTTGGATATATCTTTTGCATGATAGATCACGAGTCTTTTTTATTTTTTAGACTTTTCACAAAAATAATAAAAATTCAATTTGATAAAAATATTAAAAAATTAAAAAAAAAACAATATATTAAAATATATGTCAGATCAAGTTAGCATATATTATATAGATCATGAAATTATATATCAGACTTCTTACACTAGCACACCCCAATAAAATAGAATGATTAAAAGAAAGAATAGATATCTAATCAAGACTGCTCGGATACACTTGAAAAAATATTCCAAAATATTTTTGGCAAAAAATAATTTTAACTACAATCTACATTATCAATTGTATGCCTTATTATGTTATTTTTCAATTCATATCCTTCTAGATCCTACATCCAGATGAGAGGTTATTTAACTTACCTCAAGCATTTTTAAATAAACTTGTTCTGTCTTTGATTATTCTCCAGGACGAGACAAAAAAGCATTTAGGGTCTTGAATTATGTTTTACTTAGATATTCTAGTACCCAAAGAGGAACAAGACAATGTAGCATCCTAGAAGAAATTTAGTAATTACAAATATTATTTTTTTTGACTATGAATCATTTTTTAACAAGTCAAGAAAAAATATAAATTCAGATGTTACATATAGAACTATTATACTTCATCTCTTACCTATAATCCTTCCAAGACCACCAACTAATAAAATGAGTTACACATCGGTTATATCTAATCATATTAATACCCAATAATATATTATTCTCATAAAATAATCATATCTACTAATAAATTTAAATCATATTAAATTTAAAATGAGTGAATGGTCCCGACTAAAGGATCTCATTCAAACTCAGATGTCATGGTATTATAAGAATTTATACCAATAAAGACTCATATTGAGTTAACAACTAAGAGACTTAACAATTAAGAATTTATACAAAACTTAAAGTTCATACTAAGAGAGATACATGCCCAATTCTATCAAACCAGACACAAACCTATTGAGAAGTTAGATAAACATATTGTCAGTTCTTCTAATTTTGACATTCCTATTGATCTTCAAATGGGGTATAAAAGCTATACTCAACACTCGATTTCATAGAATTTATTGTCCTCTCATTTTATTTCTTTTTTTCCCCTTTTCTTACTTCTATTGATGGTACTAACACACTAAAATCTCCTTCCAAAACATTATCTTATGTAGGATAACATCATGTCATGATAGATGAGATGTATGACATCAACTCTAATAAAATTTGGGAACTAGTATCATGACTTTTGAGAAAATTTTTTATTAGTTACAAGTGTATATTGACAATGAAGACAAATCCACATAAAAAGATAGATTGTCTTTAAACAAGACTTGTAGCAAGTGGATACACTCAGAGATTTAGCATGGACTATCAAAATATTAATTCTTTAGTATTCAAGATGACTTCAATACATATTTTTATTTCTTTTACAATATCTCATAGCTAGAGAATATACCAACTAAATATGATTCATGAAAAATATATTTATTCATTGTGATCTTGAGGAGAAGATATGTATGGAGCAGTAAATAAAATTTCATAGTCAAGTGCAGTTTGTAGATTCTAAAAAATATTATAGGGCATAATACAGTCACCGAAAGTTTGGATTGTGAGATTTTTCCAACAAGTGACTTCACTTGGGTTACATAGGTATAAGGTATATTATTAATTTTTTTTCGTTCCAGAGAAATCCTGATGACGTGATAATTTTTTTGATTGTCTACATTGATAATATTCTAGTTATGAGAGATAAAAAATTAGATTTCATCCAACTCAAAAAGTAACTTCAGACAATTTTAGACAAAAAACCTTGTGACTCAAATATTTTTTTGCATAGAAGTATTTTATTCTACAAGATATCATATTGTCATAAAAATATATACATTTGATATTCTTGTAAAGGATCTTTTGGAATATGTTCTAGTAAATATTGCTATTGACTCATGTACTGACTTCAATTATGATGTGATATCTTTAGTTGACTCTACTACTTGTATAAAAAACATAAAAATATTAATTATTTGATTATAAGTAAATCAGATATAGCAAACATAGTCAGTATAGTAAATCATTTCCAAGATTTTTCTCGATATATTCACCTTAATATAATTCTTTAAATACTAAGATATATGAAGAAATATTTAAGACTTGAGATATCTTTTAGGGATTATAGACAATTACAATTAGACGAATATTCAAATTTGATCTGGATACAAGTACGCACCGAGATGAGATCTAAGACATGATTTTACACTTTTTTTAGAAACAACCTTATCCCTTAAAAAAGTAAGAGATTAGTAGTTATTTCAAAATTCAATATAAAGTTAAAATTCAAAGTGATGTAGAAGTATCCAAATGGGTTGGCACATCTCGGTGAAAGGCATGGACAGCCCATGGCACATCTTAGGTTGTGTCGGGTCAGGGTATCTGACCCACGTGCTGCAAAAAATATGGTATTACACAGGCCGGTTATGGCCCAGCTAGCCAATCCATGCTAGCTTGGACCCGACCCAAGCTAGCCAGGAAAGAGCCAAGCTAGCCTGAAACAAACCTAGGCTAGTCAAGGTTCGAGTCATGCCTAGTGCATAGGCATGTCAGATTTGGCACAACTCAACCTGACCTATCACAACCCGACATTACCCGTGAAGCCGGCAAGCCAATGGGCTACTCTTTTTTTAAAACAATGCCAACATGGCACGGCCTATGCTGAAATCATATCGTGCCAAACAAGAAAAGGATGACCAAGTTAAGTCTATAAAAAGAGGTCATATTGGTCTAACATGACTCCTTTGACACTTTTAGAATGATTATAACATTTACTTATAAAATACTTTGGATACGATATCTCCTCACGAAGATTAGATATGCATCTTCTCTCACTATCATTTACTATGACAGTTAAACAACGAGACATATTATCTTTAATTCATTATTTCACGAGAGAACAAAATACAATGAAGTAGACAGCTTCTTCCATAGATAAAGGATTCAGGTTGGGACTATAATTACAATATACATTCAGATAACATAGTAAACAGTGAATATATTTATGAAAACATTTAAAAGGTCTTGGCTTACTTTTTTTTATCTAAGCTATGTGTTGTAAACTTGCATGCACCAAGTTGATAAGGAGTGTTGAGAATCCCAACTTTTCAAATTTATAGTTTTTCCCTTTTTTTTATCTATTCTTTACTTTTTCTTTATGTTTTGATGGGAACACCCAATTTATGGGTTTTCTCAATCATTTCACCATCTATATAAAAAAATTTCATGTGTGTTATTGATATATAGTGTGTGTTTATAAATGTTGCATTTCATTTGTATTAAATTCTACAATCTTGAATTCACAACTTTGGTGCACTAGTAAAGTGTAACATTGGTAACTCAACCTCTCTGCCAAACATCAAATCATCATGTGATTCGGATTTATCTAAAGAAGCCCAAGTCATTCCATCATCATCAAATAGTATGAAATACAATGACCCAGATGGAGCCTCCATTGGCAGAGCTCCTTTCTTAAAAAACCAGTTTCACTCCAGCATTAACGCAATGAACTTCATGTGAATTCAGAATGAGTTATATACTCACCTTGTTTGGCACAGATATTAGAAGAAAGAGCAAACTGTGCTGCCATGGCTTTTAGGTGGGAGAACTATGACAACCTTGAACTTTGCCGAGTGTTCCATGCAGCACGATTGGTAGCCATTCTTAAAGCCTGTGCTTGAATCTGTGGATGACATTAGTTTTTTGAACTGGACCCAAAGTAGAGAAGAAGCTTAGACACACGGGAGTTATTTCTTATGCTGCTATTTTTGGAAAAGAGCTTGTCAATTCACCAATGTGCTTATCCCTGTTGTATTGGCTGAAGAAGCATCAAAGGTTGTTTCCATGCATAGAAATGCTCTAACAGCTACAATTGCTAATACTGATCAGTGTAAAGACTTATAAAATGGGAGCGCATCTAGGTGTTGCAGCTACCACAACAAATCCCCCTCATTTCTTCCATTTGCACTATAAATCATAAACATCCTGTTGTTCCAGTCATTTGAGAGCACCAGACATTGGCAAAGCTTTTAAACTGTAATCTTGGTTCAGTAAGTTATCTTGCCAGACTATCTACTGGCACACAGAAGTACACATTGCATGGACATTGGCTGCAAACATCAACTGCAACTGGTTTCCTCTCAATGGAGGAACTCGATCTGCAGTGTGTTGAGCATGTGGTTGATTGCAAACTGAGTATTGATGGAAATAATTGTAAAAATGCTCGGAACTTCTTTGTTCCTTCTCGGGATAACTGGTTAATAGTAGCTACAGATTATTCACATAAAATTGAAGCTAATGGTAATGGCACACTTTTCAAATATACCAGGTTAATTGAACTGCTAAATCAACCAACTGGAGCCATTTTTGGTATGATTGCAGTTAGGTAGATTGGAAAGCCCAAAGAAGCTATTGGTTCAGTTGAATGAGATCGGACTAAAAGGCTGATATGAATAAACAAACCCTATTGATGGTTCCATCACGAAACACTGAAGAAGTTTGGTATTTTTTCTTCTATTTTTAAATATTGATTATTGGATTAATAGTAAACTTGATTATAGTTCAAACTAGCTAATGATTATAATTTAGTTCTAGTTCAAACTAGCTAATGATTATAATTTAGTTCTACTTCAAACTAGTTTATATTTTAACTATTTCATAGTTGATTCATAATTTAATTTTGATTCAAACCAATTTTATTTTTAATTGATTCATGATTTAGTTTGAATTTAAATTAATTCATAATCATTATTTAATTCTAATTCAAACTGACTAACCACCTTAGTTTCGAGCGACAGATTAGATACAATTTACAAATTACAAAAAACATAATAAGTCATGAGCATTCCCCGAAAACTCATTTTATAAGATTTTTATAGTGGTTTAATATAGGTTGGGTTGTACCAACACAATCCATTTGAGTGTGGCATGGTAGTGGCAGGCACGACATGGCACTATTGGCCCATATAGTGCAAGGTCGTGCCAGACCATCCCTGTTGGAAATCCGTTGCATGAAAATACAATGGATGACCAACTTACGGTCAATTATAATCGGCCACATAAGTAAGATCAATTAACGTGACTAGATTCTTTTTTTAAATAACTTGCCCCATCTGGTGGTAACCAAACAAAACTTGAGGCATGACCCATAGCATATCCTGAGTACCCAGGCAAGTGGATCATGTCACCGAACCAGACACACAAGTCACGCCTGGCCCGACAAGAGGCATGGCTCATGCCAACCTAGCACGGCACGGTCCAAGATAAGACACGATTCATGACCCTGTCATGCCAGGCCCGACACGATTGTAGCGGGTCATTCCATGGGCCATGTCCGGGCCACCCAGCCCGTTTTACAATTCTAGATTTTTACAAGTAATTATCTAATTTAGTTTACATAAGTGTATTAAGGATTTCTTGTTTTTCAAATGAGTTCTGACTATATTATGACCTTAGTTATAGTATATGTGAATAGCATTATAATTACGTGAGATACTTTTGAAATTACTTAACTCAAAGAATATATTCAATTATAATTTCAAAAAAATAAATTTTGAGTGCTCATATATTTTCTTAGAATAGAAATGACATACTTTAGAATAGGCATTTTATTGTCATGGAGAATGTACGTAATTGATATACTCACAGAGATTGATTTGTTGGTTTGGGATCCAACGGATACTCCAATTAACTCAAATACTAATTTCTTATCCGACATAACTCATTTAGTTAACTTTACTAAATTCAGAAGAATCATATAAAAAATTAATTATTTAATCATCACTAAACAAACTACGACTTATGTGATCAGAATATTTAGTATTTTCTAGGTTTTCCTCAACA
Source organism: Sapria himalayana (assembly GCA_029783825.1). Classification (NCBI taxonomy): domain Eukaryota; kingdom Viridiplantae; phylum Streptophyta; class Magnoliopsida; order Malpighiales; family Rafflesiaceae; genus Sapria; species Sapria himalayana. The sequence continues at coordinate 1,142,761 of JAREIK010003611.1, read as the reverse complement.
AGCTCACATAGACATAGCTCTTTTTATATTGTGGTACGTGAAGATGTTTCTAGGACATGGGATATATTTCATTAATCATGAATATTTCTAGTTAGTCAAATATTTAAATTTGAGTTGGATACCAACTTATAGTGAGAAAATGTCTATTATAAGTTAGTTTATATTTTTCTTAATAGAAATTTTTGACTTCTATAAAAATAAAAAAAAATGATTGTATTCAGGATTCAATGTAAGGTTAGAGTTCAAGGCAGTGATAATAGTTATATGCGAGATAATTTAGATTCGATACTTATTCAAAGAGATCAGGTATTCATTTTTTTATTACTACTCTTTACAGTGATAGTCATGTGGTGAGACATATAATATTCAATTTAATAATTCAAGAGCAAATGAAGTACATAGAAGTAAACTGATTCTTTCTCAAGAAGAAGATTTAAGGAAATATCATTGATATATCTCATATTCATATAATATACTAGCCAACAAACATCTTTACAAAAACCTTTATAAAATTTCATCTTATATTTCTTTCCTTTTAGTTTAGCATTTTAGATCATGATTATCACATTTACCAGCTTGAGAAGAGTATTACAATTTTAGTTTGAATATATTTTTCTAACTTGTGACTTATTTGTTACTTGATTTTTTTATTTTATTTTATTATGGATGTGAGCACTAGAGATGATTGCACAAATTCATTTTTCTCATTATATAAGGGTCTATATGTTCTTTACCATTGAGTTTTATAAAGATGTTATTAGTTATGTTGTTTTTTACAATATTATTTTTAATCATTGAATTATGTTCAAAAAAACTTTATTTATATATATTTGATATAATTTTTAAATAAATAAGAGTATCTAATATATAAGTTGTCTCGATCCAAGTTAGAAACTACTTATAATATTTTTTTTGTGTATTGATGCTATTTAATCTTAGTGATTTTATTACTCTTATTTTTATCATGATATCACGTCAATGTTAGTAGAGAAAGAGAAAAGGATGTTCACACAAGTACACAAATGTGCACTATGTAAGCATATGAGCATATGAACATATGATAATAGATGCATCAAAAAGCATCTATTACTGTCCAAAAGATAGTCTCACATGATGATGCCCACTATGTCACCATGATACTATGTGAGTGTACCATAAATAATGTGTGTGCACCCGCGCATGTGTGTGCGTGCGTGTGTGTGCATGCGTGTGTGTGTGTGTACAAATGTGTGTGTGTGTGTGTGTGTGCACGTGTGTGTGTGTGTGTCTGTGTGTGCACGCATGTATGACAACAGCATGGTGCATACATTCATGCCCACTACGTTGATGTAGACATGTGCATGATAGAAGTGCATATGTACGTGGAACAATAATGCATGTGTGTCAAATCTTCATAGTTATGAAATCATATAAATACTTCATATCTTGCAAGCTAAACTTGTATCGGTAAAAATTGATTCGATCTAATAAACTCAATCATATGAAAATATATTAGAGATGAGATTCAGGCTATACATAGTTTTGATCATAAACTATGTATTCCAAGTTATTGAAGTGTTCCAAGTTATTTTTGGAGATACATAGTTCTGATCATAAACTACCTCAACAATCTAATATATTTTTTTATCTTTTTTCATTATATATTTCAAATTTTACACCTTAAAAGATACTATTTAATATGTCTTTCAAATTTTTTTTGAATATTTATTTTGTTCAAGATAATTTCATAATCAAAGTAATATGGCATCTAAGGTGATAAAGTCTAACTCTTTTAGTTACTCTAACACTCAGGAAAGATAAAAATATTACTACTCTTAGAAAAATAGAATATTAGTATGTATTAATATTATATTTTTTAAACATAACTCATTTCTTAATGAATCTAGGAAGAGTAAAACCCTAAAAGGTACATATGAATCTATTATTTTTCCTTACTCCTCTAGAGTTCCACTTAGGCATACCTCCCAAAATATTTATTTTGTTCAAGGACTCTCTCATGATTAAAATAATATGGCATCTAAGGTAATAAAGTATGACTCTTTTGGTTATTCTAACACCCAGAAAATGTATAAATATTACTACTCTTAGACAAATAGATTATTATTAAGTGTTAATATTATATTTTTTAAATATAACTCATTTCTTAACAAATCTGAGAAGAGTAAAAATCTAGAAGGAACATATGAATCTATTATTTTTCATTACTCCTCTAGAGTTTCACTTGGGCACCCAGTATGACTTTTTTGGTTACTCGAACACCCAGAAAATGTACAAATCTTACTACTCTTAGACAAATAGAATATTAGTAAATGTTAATGTTATATTTTGTTAAACATAATTCATTTCTTAACGGATCTAGGAAGAATAAAGATCCAAAAGAACTTCTAAATCTATTATTTTTTTTTACTCCTCTAGATTTCTACTTGGGCACCTAGTTACAAGGGAGTGTCACCCCTTTACTATATTTAAACTTGTTAACTCACATTATATTAGCATCCCTTTAGAGTGATCATATGTACTAATACATAATGGATTGACTTTGACAATAGTAAATCTTCCCTGGAAAATGAATCTTACTTGATTCCAAACAAACATGTAGCTCCCGAGTATAACCTTGTCCTATCTCAAGGTGAGTTGAGAATAAAGAAACTTATCACTCAAGACATAAAGCTTAAAGCAGTATGTTCAAAACAAATGAGAGTCTTTTGAGAACCCAAATTATCCTACAACCGAATCTACTAATCATGATCTTTTGATAGCTCTCCAAAAGAATTATACTCAGAACCCTATTATAGATATATTTTTGTACTCATGTATTTTCTATTTTTTTATCACCACTACTTCTCTTAACGATACTATGATACATAAGTCTCATTCTAAGGTATTATATCATTAAAATAATATCATGTCATGTTAAAAAAAATGTCTTCTTCTCAAATAAGACTTGGGAATTAGTACCTCAACATATATAAAAACTATTATTAATTGCAAGTGAGTAGTCACAGTGATACCTGTTTAGGGAATAATTTAAAACATCATTAATTATTGTGATAGTGCAATTAAAAAGTCTAAGTCATTACTCCGAATTAAATTAGCTGATATGCTAAAAGACTCGTTTAGGGAATAATGCACATGTGTACCAATACATTTTTAAAAGAATCAATTGGAATGAATCACTTATAGTTCCCTTAGGATTTTACTAACTAAGAAGCCTCACAATCAATAAGCATCACTTCTCTAATACTCAACTCCAATATATTAAATTTATACAATGATGAATTTCCAAGCTAAGGTCATATCATTAGCAAATATAGTAGATAGATATCTAGAAGAGCTCCTATGAGTTGAAAATAATATGTATAGTCCATCTCACTCATCACCAAAGAAAATTATTTGTTTGATATGCCGATCCTGCATATAAACTCTAAAATTAGAGAAAATGATATCATAACTTTGTTACTTCATAAAATAATGAATAAAAAATAAATTATAAAGAAATTATAATATATATAAAATATGTAACGAAAGAAAAAAGTGTGAAAACCTGTGATATACTCACCGACTCTCAATCCTATGAACCATAAATTTGGAGTGTGCCAGTAAGTATAAAGGATATTAGATATAGAAGTATCACAATCTAAGCTAATAGCATCCAAAGAAAGGAGTATAACATACTCTTCCTAAGAAAGAATGGGAATAATAAGACGATAGAAAGTTGTAGATAGATGTGGCAAAAAAGTCGATTATCCAAAGCTCAGACGGCAGCACAGCCCATGAAATCTAACCCAAGCACATGTCACCACAACTAAAATAGCCACAAGTCAGTCCAAGGCATGGCTTGGATCATGTCGAATTAGGTTACTTACCCTGCAAGCCACAAAAATTACAACATATGCTCGAGGAAATCAAATATTCAGTTCTTTCTTCCACTATTATTTACTATGACAGTTAGGAAATGAAATATATAACCTATAATTTAGTATTTCACGGATGAATAAAGTATATAAAAGTGAATTATTTCTTCCTCGGAAAAAATTATTCATGATAAGACCATTACTACAATATATATTCAAATAATACAGCAATCAGCAAATATCTTCATAGATACCTTGAAAAGTCATAGCTTATCTTTCTTTCCTCCAAGCTTTGTATTTTGGACCTTTATGCATCAACTTATAGGGGGGGTATTGTGGTTTACCACTTTACAATATTTTTTTTTATTATTTATCCTTTGATAGAATTACACAAATATTAACTCATATGATCTTATATGAACTCCGTAGTTAAAGTTATTTGTGCGAGAATAGTATTGGAATTACTAATCACCAAGAAAATTTTTAATATTGCATGGATCTATTAGAGGTTATGCATTCATGTAATGACAAGTACCTTCATCCAAAAATAGTAAATCTCATGTTTGAGACTAATTGGATGCAAACTCTCTAAGTTTCAGGAGAAAGATTATTTAAATATTAACATTTATTTCTCAATCATATTTGCCCATTTTATAAAAGCTTGCTTGTATAATAATTTTATTGTGTGATTATTTATATTTTTTGTTATGGCTTTTATAATTTAATCATTAAAATCAATAATAATCATCAATAAAGATAAAAAAATAATAAAATTCAGCTTTTGTAGAATTCTTTCAAGTCTCCTAACATTTGGGAATGAGATGGAAAGAATCCTACAAATCTCATCCTAACCACTAGACCATAAATGAACAAGAAAAAAAAACAATAGATTTTTGAAATCCATGAAGAATCCTTTCGAGTTTCGATAGGGAAAAATAAGTAGGGTCAATTTCATTCAGTCTCAGATAAAATCATAAAGGTAATTTGATTTCACAAAATCTCAAAAAAAGAAAAATAAAAACTTAATTTAGTGATTTTGAGATATAACACAACAATAATAATTATAAAGAAAAACATGCATACACTAGACACAAGACAAAGTAAGAAGACTAGAATACCAACAACTATCTAATTGCCTAGAAAAATAGAAAGCTGATGATTGTGACATGGTTGTTTCCTTTGAATTGATAACTTAGTGATAAAGAATAAAAATACAAGTTAAAAGAGCAGTAGCATCTAAAAGACAAGATATGTATGTAATCAAATTTGAAAAAAGCATCTCATACCCCACTCCAGATGTTGTAATTTTATTAATAGAAAAACTCAGATATTAATTAATCTTTCAATTCCAAAACACTAAAAATAAATGTTCTGCTTCTTGGGATGTAAATCCCAAAAATTTACTTGAATATATTTTATACCTATGAGTTATGTAGGAAAAAAAAAAAGATTGGAGGTAACAAACGTTCTCCCTCACCTCGTTCCTCTTTCTATGCCACTGGAAGCCATATCACTACAAATCGAGTCAATTCATCAAGAATTAATAGTATTACCAGCAATTCACCACCAGACTGAATCAAACTAACCAAAATCAATCAACTCACACTAACACAGCACGACTAGAATTGGGACACATGATATACACGCCAACAAAAGTATCTTCTTCATGCCTACAATAGAGTGCATTGCGTTCCAGTCCTTGTGGACAATCATTTTGACAATATCTAGAAAATAAGAAATTAGATACTGAGATATAAAAACATAAAAAAAAATACCTACGATGCTTCTTTAGATTGTGATATTTCTTTACAAGAATGTGGTGGGCAAGGATTCTGCATATGTCAATATAATTCTAAAAAAATCACTGTCAACAGCCGATTGTGTTGGCCACAACTGCAGCACTGTTCACCAATAAATATTACCAGGTGACAGCTAGCAAAGACCAAGAACTACTTTAAACAGTGACAGTAGCCACATCTTTCAAAAAAAGGAACTACATCTTTCCAACAGAAACTCTTGTCAGAGGTACATTTTCACCTAAATCCTTATTACTTTAAAAAATATGACATGGTAGCAATAGGAAGAATTCAATAATTAACTTAATAGTAATGAGGTTTTCCTCCCCCACCTATTAAACCTATGGAAAAAAAAAATAGATTAAATCAATGATAGATTTGAGAAAGTGAAACTGAAGGAATTCAAGAGTATGAGTAACAAAGTTGTCAGGAATGGGTGGAAGTTCAAAGAACTTCCTGGAATCCACAAATTTTGAGATCAAAGAAGAAATGAACAGCGAGATGAACACCTTTATCTTTGACAATGAGTAGTGCTGTTGCTGGCGTAAGTTCTACCAACTTCTTGATGGCATCAGATGTTCTCGCCTTCGCTAAACACTCCAAATACTTTCCCAGCAGAACAAATGTTATTAGCATGGAACTTGTTTCAAAGTAAGTTGGAGACCAAAAGCCAGTGAATGCGCCATATAATAAGGCGCAAACAGAATAGAAGTAAGAAGCAGATGTTCCCAGAGCAACCAAAACATCCATGTTGGTTGAACCATTTCGAAGTGCCCTGCCTGCTGCCATATAGAAGCGCTTGCCAATTCCAAATTGAATCAGACTCACCAACATCCACTTCAACCAGTCAGCCATTAGAAATGGTCCACATCTCCAAAGGAGTAGAGAATATATAGGCGGTATGTGTGGACATATTACTCGTATGAAGAAGATAGGTATCTGAATTCAGCAAATCAAACATGGTCAATCAACATAATGTTAGACTGAACAAAGATATCAAAATAGAATGTGCTTTTGTTATTTTTAAGACCAATTTTTGGTAGTTATGGAGACTAATTTTTCATGCGTGTTTTTTGAAAAATTCAATTTCGTGGGTCATCTTGTAACTATCAGCCATACAAAATTCATTACCACCTTTATATTACCATTTACAAATAAGAAAAAAAAGAAATAAAAAATGAAAACAAAAAACAAATCAATTCAAAGATGAGTACAGCTACAAAATTTATAACTGTAAATTATAAACTGAATTAAAAATGCCAAAAGGTCAGGTGGCCCGGCACAGCATCACCTGTCTCCATGTCCCTAAAGGCACCAGTGTGCTCAGGCACTGCTCCAGCTTGGGCACGGCTCAAAACCGGGCACAAGCAAGGACACAGGCTCAGGCCGATGCCCCGGCATGGGTCCTAGAAACTCATGCCAGGTATTTAGGGTCACACCAATCTGACCAGGCCAAGCACATTTTTGTTGCCCCATCAGGCCAATGTGTTGTGTTGAACTACTTCTTTTTGGGGCATGAAGGATCAACACGGCCCAACACGACCATTTGTTTAACTCATCTAATCTTAATATATCATAAATAAACACACTAAATATGTACGACCTTCAATACACACACATGAATTTGGTGTTCACAATTTTTATTTATCTATAAGATTAGTATATTAGCATGTACTTGGCTGTTCAAATTTTTTTTCCACTGTGACTTCTGTGTTGATAGCAGGTACCAAACCCAAGTAAAAAAAAAAGGAATAAAAGATTTTACATGTAATAATCAACCATAAAAAAAACATTACCATCTTCATATTACCAATTACAAAAATTTAAATGCTGAGCAAATAAAAAAGAAAAAGAAAACTAACAAAAAAACAAATCAATCAAAAATATTTTACTAATTACACGAGTACCACTGCAAAATTTACAACCATAAATCACAATCTGAATTAAAGATGCAAAATGGGTCGGATAGCACTGCACATCAAGGCCCGCCTCCATAGCCCTAGGGAAACCCATGTACTGGACCCTTACTCAGGCACGGCTTAAGCCCAGGCATGGCTCCAGCTTGGGCACGGGCCCAAGCTTAGGCTCAGAATGATGACACCAACATGGGTCCTAGAAACACATGTCATGTATCCAGGGTCACTCTAATCTGATCAGGCCGAGCACATTTTTGTTGCCCCAGCAGGCCAATGCGTCATGCTGAGCTGCCTCTTTTTGAGGCTTGAAGGGTCAACACAGCCCAACATGACCATATAGTTGACACATCTAATCTCAATACATCATAAATAAACATGCTGAACGTGGACAACTCCAAACAATAGAAAAATTAGAGATGCCTAATGGGCTATTCCATGCCGGCATGGCCCAATTTTTTTAGGCCTAGCCAGGCCATCGTACCATGTGCCAGCAAGAAGACAAGCGATACAGAGTGGCATGGCCTATAGGCCTAAAAGGAAAAATAAGTGTTTCGGCCAAGTGTCGGGCTTGGGTCAAACCCCAGCCCACAGCTAGCCCCAACTAGGCTGGGTTAGCAACCTAGAGCTATCGTCCAGCACACAAAGTTCCAACCTACCACCATAGCTATAGCTAGCATGCTGGCTGGTGCGAACTACAGTCTGCTGAACCGTAGCCCATGCCTAGCTAGCCCAGTACCTATAGCCATAGAAATTAAATTTTTATATTATCTGCGACTACTGATTTTTAAAATAAAATGTGCCATGCTTGAATATAAACATAATATGTAAAAAATCAATTTTTTTAAAAATGAAATTTAAAAAGTGCAAATGTAATGTAAACAAACAAATATAAAAAAAGTACACTAAAGACTGAAATCTGAAATTGAAATATAAATGTTAATGCGAAAAAAAAATACAAAAAAATACAAAAAAATACAAAAAAATACAAAAAAATACAAAAAAATACAAATAAAAATACTAAAAAATACTAAATAAATACTACAAATACTAAATGCATACGATACAATAAAACAAACACAATATTAATATCACTATCTCTCTATTTGGCCCATATCATTATAGCTATATATCTCCTTAAATGAATACTAAAAATTCTAGCCCAGTATCCATATCATCATGTTCGTGTATCTTATCATCCACTTATAACTTTATAATTTTATCTTGAAGACTCATTCGTATATCTTCTTAATCTTTTGGTATGGTAGATCTTCAATAATACATGGATGTAATCTATACATCATATCTGAAATCATATTCATAGTCATAAAAAAAAACTCTGATACAATACTAAATACTGAATGAATCGATAGATGGCATATCATTTTAGATAGTATGGAAAAAATAGATTTATATAATTTTTATTATTATTATACTAATTTTACTATTAAAGTAGTCAAATATTATATATTGATAATCAACACATAAATACAATATACGATATGTATAATTCCAATGATATCTAATATTTACTCAAAAAATTTTTTTAGAGCTAACTAATTACATAAAATATAAAACTCTTATAGTCTATTAAATATTTAAATATATTTAAGTATATTTCATGTATGTTCTAAGAGAAAATAAATTTTAAGTTGGATTTAACTATTTGGCTAATTATATGACATATATACTTAATATAAAAAAATCTTAACTAAAAAACTATCACTAATAGTTCTGATAAATATATTAATTGATTAACAATTATATGAAATATTATCAAATGTTATACTAAAAATTTTATTTTGTATATTTTATTCCTTAAAGATCCTCGACATATTCTCACATATGACAGAATATTCATGATGATGAAAAATCTCATAAAATTTTAATATTTTTTATTTAATATTCAATTATAATTAATAAAATGACCAGTGAGGCAAACAAAAATTTCATCATCGTGACTAGTCTAAACATCTAATATCACCGAGAACACTCCACTTGGTGTTCTATGTTTGTTAAGTATTTTTTTTTTATAATTTTCTATTTTCATTTTTACTAGTCATCCAATGGATCCTACAATAATCAAATTAAAAATATTTTTGCATTAAATAAATTAGCCAAGAATCTTCTAAAAATCTAAGCAAAAACCCCATATTAATAATTAGTCATATCTTCCCTTGTAAATTCATAGTGTATAATAAAAAAAGTAATTAAATCTAAAGCATATCCGAATTCAAAGGCTTCAATACTTAGTTGGGTTTTCTTGAGATCTAATGTATCATATTTTTTGAGTATTTATTCAGCATCTCTCATAAGATATCTAGTCCCACCAGTACTCTTACAAGTATTTTTTTAAGATATATATATTTTACAAAATTTTTCTACTCTCCAAGAATTTTTTTTTATAATTTTAAAGTAGACCTGTACTAATGATATTTTTTATTATGACATTTTTTAAGTGTTGGGACTAAGACAAACCTATGACTAGAAAGATAACATAATATAAAACATTTTATTCGGGTTATCATTATCTACATCTATCTCTCTATCTCCTTTTTATTATATTTATTAGTATTTTTTTATTTTAAAGAATTTTTGAGGAAAAAAAATATAATTGTAACTTAATTGTAAAATTAAGTACTACAAAAATATATATAAATAAATACTGAATGTACCTTGTACTTTGCATAAATTTGAATCCGAAGTTTGATTTGAATCTTAGAAAATGCAATTCCTCACCCACAATTATCACCCAACAATATTAATTTACACGGTTATACTTTATAGTATTATTACAATAAATATTAAATACACAAATATTAATATTACTTGTCGGACATAACTTAGAAAATTGTGAGAAGTTGACAATTTGATAAAGAAAAAAATAGATTATTATTTAAATGTGAATACTATGATTAAAATTTGATCTACTTTAACTTCATTGGCCCCCATCAAGTACAATCATGAGCATAGAAAAGAATAAATAAATAGATTTATTGCTAGTAAAGATCTTTCACTAGAAATTACAAAAGATCTTTGGTTAGCATTTTTTATACAAGAATATATTCAACTCATATATTATAGTATTCATAAAATTGATTTATCAAAATAATATTAACAAATATTTTAAATTTAATAAATACTTATCAATTAAAAATATTAAAAATTATAATAAAGTAGTATCTGTTAAGTGATATCATACAAATGAGTTACTCAAAATAATATGTATTTTACATGTGTGATAGTGTACTATGTTGATTATAACTTGACACTAAAAAAATTATGAGTTTCATCATATATTACATCCTAATGATAACTCTGTCACATATAAGTGTAATCATTTCTTTAAAAAATATAAAATTAAAAATAAAATATTTAATATCATATTTGATAATATTACATATAATAGTATGATAACATATTTATCCGTAAGAATTATTAGAAAATTTTCTTTATCTTAAATATTTCATCTTAAATATATGTATCACACTATAAATTTAATAGTATAAGTCATATTAAAATTAATTTCATATTCATTAGAAGTTATTCGAACTTTTATAAATTTCATTAATATATCAAACAAACTACAATAATTTCATAATTAATTTCAATCATCATGCCTAAAAAATGAAAAATTCTAGCTTAATCTCCAACTTCATTAGAATTTAACATGCCTAAAATTATAAGCTTATGTTATCTACTAAACTATTCTATCTAATTTCATAAATAGTAAAATTGATAATATCTTAATAAGTGTGTGTGGTTTTTGTTTACTTTTTTTTTCTTATTGATAGAAGCACACATGTGAGATGTCTCAACCATATTTTTTTATTATATAATGGCATGAGAAATATAGTATTTATCATTGAGTGATTATTTTTTTATATTTTTTATATTTGATAATCAATTTATCTATCATAATCATGCACAAACAATGAGGTGCATTGTCATTGTTTTGCAAGAGATGCACACCCCATACATGTGACTAACAGCGCACACAAGCGCATAAGCACACAATTGGGCCAAAGTCGTGCATAATAGTGCGCACGGTGGCAAACACAATGGTGCAAGTGGTAGGGAACAAAGTGGTGTGAGGCAAAACCCCAAAATGAGTATCCTTTTTTACATATTCAATATTAATAAAAGTATAGAATTAAACTAATTCAATTTGACAAAAATTAGGATTTGATATAATTTTATTTTTTGGAAAAATCAGTATAGATTATAACAATATAAGTAAATAAAAAAGAATCTTAATCCAATGTACTCATTACAAGAGGATAAGTCACACCAAAAATATTTGTTAGATATTATTTCTAGAGAGGAAACCATGAGCATTACATAGTAGTGAGAAAGAGAAACTAACTATCAAAGTCATATGGGAGTTCTCACTAAGTTCATCTATTATTAGAGAGAAATATACAAAGCTACTTTGCAAGGAAGCAGTAGTTCATTTCCTTCTTTCATGTATCATTGATTTATTTCACTCATATTCTCACTTTAGGCTCATGAAATATCAACATATGAGCAAACACCTATTTCATTGGGCATCATACAATCCAACGGCACATGGGTCAGTCCATGGGTCAGGCCAGCCCAAGGCACGGCTCAAGTCGTACTGGATGATTGGCTATCATGCTTTGTGCCGGGCCGGGCACGACCCACATGCCTGGCCCATTGGCATAATCCAACGGCACATTTTGAGTAACCAAGTGGGTTACGGGTTACCAGGAATCCAACACCCAATACACCCACTTTCCGGTAATGATCAATTTTTAATTGTGGCAAGGCAGGACATGTTTTATTAATGAACCCAACCGCCTAACCACATGGGTATGGGTTTATTATTATTTTATAATTTTAAAAATTATATTAATTAATGAACAGAAACTGACAGAACTGATTCAGCATAGCCCCCTGACCCCGATGCCATTGCATTCGGCATCGGGCCAACAGGAGTAGGCCCTGGTCAATGCTGCCATGCGAAGGGGTCAGGTTGAGCATACCATGAGCTCAGCCCGAACCTGTCACGTGTCTTCTTGGGGCTCAACTAGGGAGGCAGGCACACCGCCTACTCGCACCATCTGACTACCACCACACTATATCCGCACCCGCACCACACCCCACCCCACCCAAGACCGAGAGTCCAACAGATGTGAGCTGATTACCCGAATGCCCGAACACAAAGTCCCAAACCCGGCCCAAATTTCGAACCCCAACAATAAAAATTCAAAAAAAAAATAAATTTTTTTTTATATTTTCAAAATGCATCCTGGCCATTGGATTTCATTCCAATAACTAAGTTAGAAATATAATGGATATCTAGTTTCTAACTTTCTATCCACTTAAAAATCAAAAAGAATTAATAAAAAATAAAAAATATATATATAATTTTTTAATTAAAAAAAATTATAAATAAAGATTAATAATTTTAAGTTTTTCATTCTCATTTCTATATTGACTCTTAACTCTCTATTCTTACTCTCTAATATTCATCTCCTATTCTCCTCTACACTCTAATAATCTCAATTCTCATAACTCATTTTTGTATTGTAACTTTTAGAGTTTTAGTAGATTATTTTTTGTTGTTTCTTTTTGCTGTGGGAATAGAGACCAGGATGCGACTGCAGGCTATAGTTTTATCTGTGATCTGTCTCATCTCCAGTTCAGATTTTAGAATATTATTCAAGTAATTTTTTTTGTTATTTTTATAAAATAGTTAAAGTTATAAATAATAAAATAATTAAAAAAATGATTAATAATGAATATGACGAAAACAAGATTAACTTATGGCCTATTTGATAAAACTAAAAAAATTAAGTATTGAAAAATAAGTACTAAATTTTATAAATGTTAAATTTATATTGAAAAACTATTTGATAAATCACTGAAAATTAAATATTAAAAATATTAATTTTATTTGATAACTTTAAATACTAAATGCTGAAAATAATATAATTTACATATTTATTCTTATGATCATTATTTTACATATTATCCAACATAAATAGAATTTCTAAAGAATTTTTTTTACGATAATTATTAATTATTATAAAAAATAAAATCACTAAAAATATATTCATAAATAAATCATAAATTTAAAAAAGAAAAAAATATTTAAAAAATAACCAATAAAATCTAAACTCTTTAAAACTATCCAATTTTTTAAAAAATTAATCAATAAAATCATAAATCTAAACTCTTTAAAACTAATCAATAAAAATTAATGAACGACTAATTAATTTCTTATTTCCTCTCTAATATTAATTATGACAAAAGAGTTAGAGTTAAGAATTGTGGTGGCAGAGAAATGAGGAGGAGAAGACAGATTCAAAAATTAAACTGTAGCGTGAATGAGAAAACAAAAAAGAAAGAAAAAAAAAGAATAAAATAATAACTTTAAAAAAATTTGATGTAATTTTTCAACCTTCAGCATTAAATAGGTTTCGACCTACTTAAAATTTTCAACACAATTTCACTTAAATTTTAATTAATCAGCTCTAAAATTTTTTTATCAAATGCACTTAAAATTTTAAACCATTAAAAATTTTAATTTTAAGTCGACTAAATTTTTTAAGTGCGTTATCAAATAGCACCTTAGATTTAAACATAGATAATAATGATAATTTTATGAAAATGTCCGAAACCGAAATTATGTTTTCTCTCATAACCTTAATTCAAACTCAAATGCCAAAAAAAACTAGAATATTTATAATTTAGAATCACTTTAAGATAATAAAAAATAAAAATATTAGGGGTGCCAATGAAAAATCGGCATAATATAAGTATTATAAATATATATATGTGAGAGTACATGTAAGACTGAGTACATAAAAAGATATGTCAATCAGTGCAGCAAAAAATATAGTGTATTAAATTCTAGGAAAACCCAACTGAATATGAGCAATGAGATTTTTGAAGCTAGATCTAGTTCAATTTCTTTGACCTCATTCATATACAGTAATGACTTAGAGCGAGAATACATGATTAAACCAATAACTATCATGGGTCTTTCGATTAAATTTTTGAAGGATCCTAAGGTTATCGGTATAATACAAATTTACATCCAATCTACTTATCGTAGAATTCCTAGGTCCATGTGTAAGAATAATATTATTAGAAAAAAATAATAATAATTAATAAATTTAGATAATATAGTGGCGTGATATTCGTGACATCCAATATCTAGGCAAGTCACGATAATGCATCTTTTATATGTCTCACAGTCTATTATATAAATTTTAAATGAAAACTTAATAAAAAAATTATAAGATTTTCAAAGATTATATGTCTCAAAGATTATTCATCCTCCTGATAGTCTTACTATGAGTGCATGATAAAAATCTTTAAAAGTTATTATATTTAAAATAAAATATTTAATATCATACTTGATAATGTATCTAACAATGGAGTAGCTATTCATATGTTTGTTATGACCTAAAAAATACAGACACGAACACGAGGATACGACACGGCAGAATATGGGGACAAAGCAAATTCTAAAAAACTAGGATACGAATACAACTAAGATATGACATGATAAAAAAATAAAATTAAAAATAAAAATTATTTTCTTTATAAATATTAGGTATTTTATAAAAAAATAAAATATTTTATTTTATTTTATAAAATAAATATATTTTTTTATTTTATAAAATAAAACTATTTTTATTTTATTTTAAATATAATCATGTCCCCCCAAAATCACGCCCTGCCTCCCCACAGGATCACGCGCCCCTTGACTCCCCCACAAATCGCACTCGACCCCGACCTCCCCACATATCGCACCTGCCCCCCCCCCACCCCACAGAATCGTGCCCACCCTTCCCGTTCCATAGAATCAACCATTCTGAGTCATGGGCGGCGTCAGCCACTCGACGTTGTCGTCATGGATATGACAGCCGACGCATCCGTCCGATATGTCACGTGGCGTATCGAATACGGATTGATCAATGATAGGTCACATGACATATCAGACACGTATCCATGCCGTGTATGTACCATGTCCACGTGTCGGATACGTAGACACGGCTATAGGGAGCCATATCTGTGCTTCCTTGGTTATGACTATTAGAGATTGAACATTAGATCATATTTTTTATGTCAGATGCATGTGTCATATTATTAACCTAATAGTACAAGTAAGATGAAGATTATTTTTTTCGCATTAAAAAAATATAAAACTCACTAAAATATCTTCGGATACCTAGCAGACAATAAAAATTTGGTAGTCTTTATTTTTTTGCAGGTCTAAATGTTATAAATAATTTGTTTTGATAAGCAATTTTGTATAACCAAAAATATTTTCTGTTTTAATATTTTAAATATTAGTGCAGGAAATAAAATATTAAAAGATTAGAAATACAATAGCAACATAATAATAAGGGTCCCGCTGACCAGTCAATGGGCCAAAAAAAATTTTGGAACAGAATCCGGTCCATTCAAGTGATCTGACCCACTTTGTTATTAATATAAATTATTTTTATTACTATTTTTTGTGCCGTTGTAATTTTTACTTGCAGAACTTTCATCTATATTTTTTCTTCTCTGCATGATTTTTTTCGTGAGTACTTCTGCTCACAAATCTATAATACTTTTATTGATAATAATCTGTAAACACATTGGCATTTTTCTGGTGTATGTAGCTAGTCGTGCTAAATAACTAGTGAACCACGTTATTTTTCATATTTCTAATATGATTTGATTTTGTTTCTCATAGTTTGTTGAATTGTGGTTGTGAATATATATCATTTATTGTTTTTTTCTATTTTCTTCTTCTGAATCTGTGAAATCATAAACATGAAAGCAGGGTTGTCCAACACTAAAGATAACGAAATTTCAAATGAATGTGAGACACCGTTAAAATTATATTTATTTAATATTAGAGTCAAGTGTTGGATACAAACATGTGATATCCACTACATCAATAGTAAGAATGACAAACTTATTATTAATAATATTTATTGGCATACAAAAATTTCTTTTATTAAATTCCTAGAAATTTTTTATAACGCGACAAACATATATTCGTCTGTAGACACTCCCATCACTTATAATTCACTCAAATGTATATGCAATATTAATAGCATATTTAGCAAGATTAGAGATGACCCTACATTTTGTATCATGTTTGTTGAGATAAAAATTAATTACATAAAGTAGTGATTCACCATTTCATCTCATTATTACCTAGCTATTTGCATAGATCTTATGGTTAAGGTGAAATGAATAGAAAATATTTCAACAAACATATCTAATAGCATGAACCAAGGATACTACCAATTTGAAAAATGTATTCACGAAAAATTAACTTAGTTATTTACATGCAATAACATTAGGTATGGTAGTTATTGTAGTCAGGCTCCGAGTATGGATATGGACACTATATTTGAAGATGATGACTTCTCCATTCAATTAGTGAATGAAAAACGACGAGAAGGTTCATAGAATAGGAGGGAGTCATCTCTGTACTTAGATATTGATTACTGCTCAATTTTATTACATAATAATAACAATAACCTTGATATTTTATAATATTAGAAATCATATGATTTAACCTATCTCATGCTGTCTAAGATAGCATGGGATCTACTAACTCCTTCAATATCGAACATAACATCGGAATTTACTTTTTCTATTACAGTCAATATCATTTAAAATAAAAGATCAAGATTGTGATCAAATATCAATGAAATACTTGCATGTATAAAAGAATGGAATGATTCGAAATTAATCATCTAGGATCAGGCTAAAACAAGAGCATAAAAATTACTGGCATATGATAATTCGTGAGACTTTGAGAATGTTGTACCCACAACTAGTAATACCATCAGACACTTACACGATGATGACGATAATCATTTTTATACTGACACCAATTGGTATTAGGATTGACCTTGATAATTATTATATTATTTTATTTTTGGTTTGGATGATAGATTTTTTTGTTATTTTTCATTAAAATTTTTGTTAATCATTTTATTTTATTTTGTCGTTACTCATAAAATTTGCAAATTAAAAATTTTTAATCAAAGATTGGCATGATACAGCTTCGGGCACGACAATGCCCAATTCTAACCAAACTCATGTTGATCAGGTCATGTCAGGCCAACATAACACAAGTCATGCAGTGTTGGGCACGGCACGATTGCCTTACCAGGCTATGCACATGACAACACAACATTATGGCCTGACTAGGCCGCCAAAAAATGGATCATGCCAACACAGTAAAACTTGTTTGACACCTCTATGTCATGCTTATTCATAATTGTCTTATTATTTTATTCTCTTTGAATTATTTTTCAGACTAACTCAACTCTGAATTTATCTTTACTTTCATTGATATTTAATTGTAGGATTGAGACTCTTAAGAAAACTCCATCTAAGATTGAGCATATTAGATTTTACATTCTCTCTTATACGATAAAATATCTCATTGGATATTTGAGTATTTTGGGCTCATTACTTGTGTATTCTTAACTTGGTCACTCATCAAGAGTAAAGTTAAATACTTTACTCTTGTCTTAAAATTATTTTAATCCTAAAATATGAAGCATGTCCGCTAGGAAAGCTTACCAAAGATTCCTATCATACACATTAGTCTAGTTTGAGTAGAAATTCATTCGATATGATACACTAAGAAGTATGCAAACCTAGTAGAAATGTAATTGGAGTGAAATTTTGACATCTCATTACTTTTGTTGATGACTGTTTGAGATATACATTGAAATATATCTTTCATGATAGATCACTAGTTCTTTCTATTGTTTAAATTTCTCACAAAATAATAAAAATTAAATTTAATAAAAAAATTAAAAAATTAAGAAATAATAATGCATGATAATATATATCTGACTAATTTAGCACATATAATATAAATCATGTAATTATACACTAGACTTTCTATACTGACTCACTTTAACAAAATGAGGTTGCTTAATATATATATATATATATATATATATCATATTGAAATGACTCAGATACTCATAATTAAAAAAATATTCCAAAATATTTCTAAGAAAATATGATTTTAATCACAATTAACAATATCAATCAAATGCCCACTTATATCATTTTTCAATGCATACCCTTTTAGATCCCACATTATACAAAAAGATTAATTAGTTTGTCTCACAAATTTTTGGATATACTTGTCTTACCTTCGATCGCTCTCCAAGATGAGACAAGTTAGCATTTAGGAAATTAAAATTTATATTCTTTAAATACTTTAATACCCAAATAGGATACAAGTATTTCTCATCAAAAATTAATAAGATTTTAGTATATGTGAATATTATTTTTTTTACTAACTTATTTTTTAATGAACCTAATAAGAGTATCAATTCAAATATTATGCTTGGATCTATTATCTTTTCTCCCTTACCAATAGCCTGGTCTAGATCAACAATTAGTAGAAAGACTCACTGAACAGCTACATCTGAGCATGTTGAACTCAATATAATATTACTCTTGTAGAGTCATCATATCTACCAACTTTAAATTATTTTGAGTCTAGAGTGAGTAAAATTTCCCGAGTAGAAAGATCTCATTCAGACGCAGATGATATGTTAATCCATAAGTTTTTATTTGTATAGACTCATATTGAGTCGACAGCTAAGAGACTTGACTATCCATAACTTATAATTTATACCATTAAAGAGATATATATCTAACCTAGACATGTCAAATAGGTTGTGTCATGCTGACATGACCCATTTTTTGTGGCCCAGTCATGCTACCATGACATGCCTGGGATGACACTGAATGGATATCATGTCATGCGACTTCTATTTTAATAGGTAAGCATGGCCAATTTGGCCCGTAGTCAAGTATATTCATGTCAGGTCATATCGAGTCATGCCAAGTTGTGTCGAGTCATGTCAAGCTTTCAATGTTTTTTTGGTCGATATTGAAAGCAATAGTCCATGCATGTCACTTTCTGTATTGAGGCCCATTATGTAAAATCATAACGAGTAAGGCCACAAGGCATGCCCTTTAAAAAAAAGTGGGCCAAACCCATTAGACTGACCCATGATCCAAGCCCAATCTCGATTCATAGGTCATGTTTGGACCAACACGAGGCACAACTACCCATGATCCAGCATGACACAAGCCATGCTTTGAGCCGGCACGACCCTAATCTAGGCATGATTCTGGACCATTTTGTGTCGTATCTTGGATCATGTCCGAACTGCTTGCCCCATTTAACACCTCTAGCCTATCCCACTTAGACTAGAGATGAGCTTACCAAAGAGTCAAATGATAATGCAACCATTCTCTCAAATTTTGACCTTCCGACTACTTTCCAGGAATAGACAGATGAGTTATATTCAATACTTAACTTAATAGGCTTGACTGTACACTCACTTTGTATCTTTTCTTATCTCTCCTATTGCTCCTCTTGGTGGTACTAGGGCACTTAAGTCTCCTTCTAATGCATCATTTCATTCAAAATGATATTAGATCATAATAAAAAAGATACATGTGCTCCACTTTAATGAGACAAAAACTAGTAACATGACTTTTGAGAACATATATTGTTAATTATAAATAAAGATTTATTGTGAAGATAAATTCAGGTGAGAAATTAAATTATCTTAAGATTAGACTTATAGCATAGAAATATTTTTAGATATTTAGTGTGAACTACTAGGTTTAGTCTTTATGGGCAAGATAGTCTAAATGCATGTTTTTATTTCTATTGCCGCGTATCATAGTTAAAGAATATATTAGATAGACATGAAAAATATATTTCTTCACGGTAACCTTAGAAGAAATATATGAAATAACCACCTGGATTTCGAGCAATACAATTAAGTACAGGCTACAAATTGATATAGATATTGAACGGCCTGAAGCAATCATCAAAAACTTGATTTTAAAGATTTTTATAGATACTCTCATTTAGGTTACACAAGTGTGTTATTGATTTATTTATTCTTCCAAAAAAATCTTGATGGTAGAAAAATTTTGCTAATTATCTACATGTATAATATTTTGATAATAGAAGATACGAGTTAGCAATCACTCAACTCAATGAGTATTTTTAAACATAATTATAGATAAAAGACCTTGAGATACTCATATTTTCTTGACATAAAATAATTTATTCTATGAGAGATATCACCTTATCTACAAAAAAATATGTACTTGATACACTTACAGAGTCTTATCTTTTCAATTGTGATCTAGTAAATGCTTGTATTGATCCATTTACTGAATTCACTACTAATGTGACTCATCCAATTGACACTACTACTTAAAAGAAAATCATAATTAATATTTATTAATTGACTATAATCAAATTAAATATAACATACGCAATCAATATAATTAATTATTTTCTAGATTCTCTTCGATAGATTCACCTTGATATAATTTTTCATATAATGAGGTAAGGAAAAAAGTTTTTAGGGACCAAGAACTCTTTTAGTAATGATTGATATTTATGGTTAACTAAATATTCATATTTGAATTAGATACTAATTTGCACTAAATAGAGATCTATGATAAGATTTTATATTTTTCTTGGAGGAAGTCTTATCTCCTGTAAAAATAAGAGACTTGTAATTATTTCTAGATTTAATACAAAGAGACAGAGATCAAAGCAATGAAAAAAATTACTTATTAAAAACTTTAGATGGGATATCTGCTCAAGGAGATCGGATATGCATTATTTTCTCTTATTACCCTTTACTATGATAGTTAAGCAATAATGCATATAGTCATCAATCTAGTATTTTATGAGCGGGTATAACTTATAAAAGTAAATTGTTTCATTATCATGTAAAAAATTTATGATAAGACCATTACTACAACATATATTTAAATAATAGAACAGCCAACGAACATCTTCACAAATGCATTGAAGAAGCCTCAACTTACCTTTCTTTCTTCCAAGCTAGGTGTTAATGACTTGTATGTATCAACTTGAAAGAATATATTATGGTTTTTATTCTTTTTTTTTCTTTTTTCTTTTTTTAAGGGTGCACTCAACATGTGCGATATCTCAATAACATTTGTTTATTATATAGGGTGAGAGTTGTACATTACTTATCATTAAGTGTTATTATCTTTTATTTTACATTTGTTAAATATAATTGAGAGTTTTTTTTTAATTCTTAAACTTTTTTTATAAAATGAGAAACATATATTCAATGATATACACTCATGCATTTTACATTGCACTTAAATGTATAAGTAATATTAGTCATATATTTAAATAATATAATGAACATCAATATTTTAGTAAAATAATCACACAAATAAAAAAATATTAATCAAGTATTCTACTATTTTATTATTTAGTTGGATGTATAAATCCGATAGTTAAAATAAAAGGCATAAAAAGTATTTTATTACATGACTAATTGAATGAACCAACCACATGAATTAGAGAATAAAAAATATTAACAAATATAATTTATATAAATATTATAAAAATAAATATAATAATGTACTATAAGTATTGTGAATGATATTATATTCAAAAATAAAATTTTCATTCAATAGCTAAGAGAAAATGATAAGATGCTTTGTTCAATATATATAAACTATCAAAATATTTTGATATTAATTATTGTTCATACTTATCCACAAATAAGTTAAAAAAAATTTGACATGCTAAATTGGTTGAAATCTTAAAAATCTATATTTCTCCTGTTATTTAAAATAGCATATGTTTTAAAGACCCTTTTAGTGGCCATTATAACATCAAAGTAAATTTTTTTTACTATTATGAATAAAATTGTAGACCTGAGGAAAAATATGATATCAAATATACTAGAAGTATTGATATGCTTAAAAAATTAGAAAGATATACAAATGACTCTTCAAGTTATAATCAATAAATTCTATAAAAATTTCAAAATGTTAAACATCCAAGACCATGATTAGATAAATGATAATTGTGATTCAGAAATATAATTTGTAAAAACCAAATAAATTTAAGAAATTATTTTTTTTTATATTATATTCTTTTTCATAAAGTTTAACATCTAGGATCGTGATCAAATAAGAAATGATCTTGATTCAAGCAAAACCTTCAAACACCAAATAAATTTAAAAAATTATTTGTCACAGTTTTTCATTTTATTTTACTTTCATATCCATTATACATAGTTTTTAATCTTTAAAAACTTTTTTTGCGTTTAAGTGTTGTATGGTTTGGATGCAAATTTTTTTGATGTTTTGTTTGTAAGGTTCTGGTTCTAGCCTGAACCTAGCCTAGCGCTAACAACACACGAGCCATGACCAGGACCACTGGACCACAAGGCTATCCAGTAGGTCTAGCCCGAGCTAGCTAGGCAAGAGGTCGTGTCATGGCTCATGTTGGACTTGTGCATGAGGTCGTGTCATAGCCATGTCCAGCTATGCCAAGTCATGTTGTCATATGAATGGACTCGTGTTGTAATTAGGCACAAGATTGTCGATCGTGTCGTGCTAGAGGTAACAAATGGATCATGATGACCTAATTACAACTAGTGCTAGAATGGACTCGTGTCATGGCCACTGGGCCACATGCCTATGAAAAATTGCATTCTAGTGTCGCTGAGCAACTCGAATTGGATTGGGTCTTGGCATCTTGCACAATTAAGTCAACCCGTGCATGGTCTAGTTAGCACAGCATGCAATCCAACATGACCCAAGCATGAGGTACAAGTCGTGCTTGGCCAGGCACGCATCAAGACCTCCAAAGTCCAAGCTAACCAGCAATCTGCATTGCATATATATGATATATATATATATATATATAATATCATATATAAAAATTTTAAAAAAAAATAATTTCTTAAAAACTATTAAATTATCGTAAGGTGTATTGTATATTATATTTTATATGCATAATGCACACTGCATATATAGTTTATATGTGCATTTAGCACATATACATTGGATATATACAAAATGTGTATGCATATATACAATGAACTATATATATATATATATATATATATATATATATATATGTATGTATGTATGAATACATATATACATTACATAGTTCATATATATGCATATACATATACATATATATATACATAATTATATATATATATATATTGAACTACATAAAACCTTAAAAAAAATAGAAAAATTAAAACAATAACTAAAATAATATTTTAGAAAATTAATTTAAATTATTCAATATAACAATAATATGAAAATGAAATACATTCAAATTTTTTAAATATTAAATAAAAAAATACAAGAAAAAGTCATATGCATACTTCTCAATCACAATCATCATTTAGTTCTTATCTTGACATGTTTAAATTTTTAGTTTAATTATGAAATTTATCTTCTAGTATTTGAAAAATTATTCATGCATCTTCTCAATTCTTTAAGCATGTGAGAATTTTCAAAATATTTGGTTGTAGATTTGTTATTTTATCTATAATGATTACAAAAAAATTGAAGAGTCATCCACACAAAAAGTCTAATGTATAATATCATAATTGATACAATATGTGATAAATCAGTGTGATATATATTTTAATAAATAATCATTTCTTAATTTTTTAATATTTTTATTATTTTAAGTTTTTATTATTTTATGCAACATTTAAAAAAAACTTGTGATTTCCTGAAAGAGTTATATTCATATATATCTCGAGTAGTATTCAATAAAAATAATCAGATACTTAAATCTCTCTCAGACCACATCTCTACTAAGTCGCCATACATTTAAATGTATCAAATTGAATAAATCACTACTCGAACTAAATTACCATGTATGATAATAAACTCTAATAAACTTTCCTAAATGATATGTCTCAAACTTTTGGATCAAAATAGACTTAATACAAGGGTATAGTAATCATAACTTGGCTAATTATGAGTGACTGAGCTAAAAATACACAAGTAATAAGTTAAAAATACTCAAACACCTAGAATGAGATTTTATCATTAAAGAAATAATATGTAATCTAACTTGTTCAATCCCAAATAAACTCTTTCTCAAAGTCTCTTAATCATATAAATAAATATCAATAAAAATAAATACAAAGTCAGAGTTGGGTTGTTTATAAATATATCTTATAAAAAATAAACTAATAAAACAATCAAGAATAAATAACATGAAAAAATAATAAAAATTTAAGTTGAACAATATCATATTTAATAGTTTTCAAATATTTGTCATTTACTATAATAATATTTTTAGAATAGAAAAATAATATATGTATTAATATAAAATCACTAGTAATGTAAATAGTTGCTCATGTATCAATAATCTATGAATCTAAAATAAGAGTACGAATAAAATAACTAATAATAACCAAAAAAATATATAGTTATCTTAGAGGGGAGTTTCATATACTCCTCTCAAATAATTGTCATATTAAATGAATTATAAAAGGACTCATGGATAACTTCGGTAATTAGTATATTTCACTCACTAATACATAAAACTCTTAGTTTCATCTCTAAAAATAATATATATTAATTATTTCTAATATGATCTATCTTTCTACAATGAGTACATTGTGGTGAGACTTATTTATATATCTTTGTTGTGATAATTCATATTGAATCCTCCAAAAAATAAATTTACCAAATCCTAATTTTTACCAAATCAAAATTTGTGTTTA
Organism: Sapria himalayana; assembly: GCA_029783825.1. Classification (NCBI taxonomy): domain Eukaryota; kingdom Viridiplantae; phylum Streptophyta; class Magnoliopsida; order Malpighiales; family Rafflesiaceae; genus Sapria; species Sapria himalayana. The sequence goes on along the minus strand of JAREIK010003611.1, from coordinate 1,117,604 downwards.
ATATCTATTATTCTTTTTTTTCTTCTATTAAGAAGAAAACCCCAAGCCAATAAAGTTGTGTTTAATACTAAAGATTATGATACATGACATAGTGGTGCATTTGAGCTAAGTAGAGGCATGCGATAGTCATAATAATTAGTCATGATACATCGAAAAAATCAATTATGAATTATTATATTTTTCTTAAAGATAATATTATCTCCTAAAAAATAAGAGATAGACGATAATATTTAGATTCGGTGCATGAATAGAGTACAAAATAATCATCACAGCTACATATGAAATTCTTTGGACCATACAGTTACCTAAAGAAATCAAATTTCTAATCACTTTCATTACTACTATCTATTATGATGATCAAGCAAAAAAATACATAACAACTAATCTAATATTTCATAAGTAGATAAAAGACATTGAGATAGAAAGATTCTTTCTCCAAAAGAATATATAGGATAGGACCATAACCATCACTTATATTTCTATCGCAAATCATGTTACAAATATATTTACATTCTTAAGAAGGCCTTAAACTCACTATTTTTTCTTTAATCTTGATATTTTTTGTTCTATTTTATTTTTTAATGGAAGCATACAAAAAGTGTGCTACCCCTATATCTTTTTTACATATTTATAGATTAACATTTTTTATTGTATTCATGAGTTTTTCATTTAATTTATGAGTGTTGTATTTTACATCTCAAATTAATTTAACAAATAATTAAAAGAAAAAAATATTCCATCATTATATCAAAATCATTATAAATAAATAGATAAGTTTGGTAAAAAAAATTCACTATATAGGTAAGATGCTAATTGAATTTTCATCATTGTATTCATGCGTATTTCATTCTATTTATGAGAGCTAATTTTTACATCTCTAAAATTAATTTAGCAAATACTTACAAGAAAAAATGTATTTCATCATTATATTACAATCATAATAAATAAATATATAAATTTTGCAAAAAAAATTAACTGTTTAGGTGAGATGTTAATTGAATTTTCAACCACAATAAAAATACCTTAAGCACTAACTTTTAGCCTTTATTTATTTGTCTTAATCATAGATAAGTTGAGAATGTATTTTCGAAGAAGTATCTATTTTATATATTATTCATAAATAATAATATTTTAGTTAATAAAATTAATGAAGACATATGTCAAATTCAATGTAAACATAATACATTACAAAGTAATGATTTTAAATCTAGTCAACTAATAGCTAAGTGTGCATATTATGACTTTAACTTCGATTCAATTGGAAGAGCATTCAAAAAAATATTTAGCATTTAAGAACTATAATTCAACTTGTAGATAAAGCTCGGTTGAGAATAAATACATCTACATATAAAAATATAATTATTTTTAGTAATTGGGATCTAAAATTAAAAGAATATATGAGTCGGACAATTAAAATCATTAAGATAAAATAAAAGATTATATCAAAAGTCTTATGTACTAAAAAATATTTGATAAATTTAAAAAAAAAATATTATTACATCATTATTAAATCAGACTAGCATAATTTGAGCATGTGAAGAAAAAATCATGTCGGTTCAAGTTAGAAAATAATATAGAAGAGATAAAATATTATAAAAGTTTAAATGAAGAGGATATAAGAAAAGTTATATTTGTGTGAGAGTTTGTATAAATATTATAAACTAGAAAAACTAGAATTTATATGATCAACTAAGATAATATTAGAAAAAAAAATTTGATGATGATGATGATGATGATGAAGCAATTAGGTGTACAAACAGTTGCTTGGCAGCAGTTTCTGACATAGTTTAATGTTTTTTTTTCCTTAGCAATGCATATATAGCACATATTTCAATCTCCTAGCCTGCAGTCCCATCCATACAGTCACAGTTACATTTTAGATTAGAGCTACCAACGAACTAACTTGATTAGAGTTGAAAGCTAAGGGAGATTGTACATGAACAGTACAGACATTACAATTGCAAAAAAAATATCTGAAAAAATAAAATGCAATTCAACACCACCCAACAAAGAATTCTTTGACAAAATCAATGCTCAAAAGCATCATCAGTGTGGTGTAAAATTAGAACATTGCCATGATTGGAATGAAGCACTTCAAAATCAATTTAAATATGATAAAAATAAACAAAAGAGAAGGTTGATAGAAAAGTATATTCAAGAAATCAAGGTACTCACGCTTAGAAACATGGAAGAAGTGAAAAGACAAAGAAAGCCAGAAGCCTCATTGACATTTTTGGTAATCATTCTTGCATATGGATTCAAAACATGCAGTCTGAATTTTCTTTTGCTACCTTCTTCAATACCATCGACCAAAGATCTAGGACTAATAACTTCAGGATCAAAGAGAACTTCTAGTTCAGCAGATTTACTGTTGCAGATAAATTGTTTCACCCCTGCCATCTTACCAAGTAACCCTTCTAATTGCATCGCATCCATCTCACTCGAAATACCAACAACGCCTAGGATAATTTTATCCCGTTGATTGCTCTGTGCAATAGAAGCTTCAAAGCCAGCATCTTCAATTGCATTCACTATTTCATTTTTATTAACTAAAGTGGGGTCATATTCAACTTCCCCTAGAGAAGTAGCCAAGGCTACTACCACCCTTTTTACCCCAGGAAGATTTTTAAGAATACCCTCAACAGAGTTCACACAAGATGTACATGACATTCCCCTTATGGTGAACTGCCCTAATTGCGTCGTGTTTGGTTTTGAAATAGAAAGGCAAGGTTTGCCTAATATTTCTGCTTCGAAGCCTGCATCTTCAATTGCATTCTTGATGTCTCCATCCTGAATTAAACAAAGTGAATTAGCACTTCAGTAAACATGCATCAGTACCATTATAGACTGGTAAAAGCAACTGTCAATGGACAATATAAAAAGTAGCAACTTGACAAAAAACAGAGACCTTTGAATTTGCACATCAACATATGCTTTCTAAAATACATTGACAGATGAAAAATTTTTGATTAGTGTTAGTCTTTTTTACTTACTTTTTCTTTTTTATATATTTGTGTTGCGAACTTCCAACATGTGGGATGCCCCTATACTATTTCTTTTTATATATAACTTAGGGCTTTATTTATGTTATGTTGATATCAGTGTTTTATATCATGTTCCTTTGAGTATCTATGCATTATGATATGTTTTGGTACTTTATTCTTTCTACATGACATCAGGGCAGAACATTTCTATAAATTAGGTCTGTTCTGAAAAGTTAGGATTTTAATTTTCGGGCCAGATTCTCGCCAGCGTCAGTCACTCATTTACACTGCATGCCCATTCCAGCACCAATCACACCCATTGGAAGTTGGCACCACTGACATCTACCGCACGCCAATGAGTAGAATACTACCTATACAAAAGATTATACTTCCCTCACCAACACCAGCTTTCCTACAATGTGCCAAAGCCAAGTAGCCAACCAACCACCTCTACTGTGCACCAACATGGCCTGCTGCCACAGCACAGCAGCCCTACCTTCTATTAGTATTACATTGTGCCGCCCTCGACGGTAACAGATCCAAGAAATTAGGGTTCTCCTTTTTTGTTGATCTGATTCTCTTTGATTAATTTTTTTTCTAGGGCTGAATTGGTTATGCGTAACAAAGTGAAACATGCAGTACTATTATGTGGCGCGGTACAAAGTGTATTTTGCGAGCAGTGTGTACTAAAGTGACATATAAATGATATGTAGTGTGTGTGTCTTAGATACGTCGACTCACTATTGGTATCACCCAAATGTGTGTATCTTAAATACATCAACTCACTATTGGTTATCCTAGATACTTCTTATAGAGTAATCAAAGATTTCACAAACAATCTAGTATATATCTTGATGAGATATATGCATACATAGGAGACCTTACAATACCCTAAAGAAAAGATGATATCCTAAAAAAAAATATTGACAATTAGTTCTAGAAATGAGATCAAAAAAATTATATATTATTGAAGGAGACATACCAAGTACATAAGTCATCCAAGAGTCCTCACCGAGTTTCCTCACCAAGACCCTTACTAAAGAAAATACATAGAATTCTTCTATAAGACAACATATAATTCCCATCCTCTAGATATTAGAGTTTTTATCTTCTCATTTTAAACATTTAGAATATTGAGACATATGTCAATACTCACATCATAAGTAAATTTGTTTTTTATTTACTATTTTATGTTCATATTTTATAAATATTATAATACTCAATGAAAAATTATTAAAATTCCTTGATCATGTCAGCATTCAACTTAGTATTTTTTCTCTTTCACACATTCTTTTTACTTTTAAGTGATCTAGTAGTATTTTTTTTCTGTGAATTTCATTTATAGATAACTCAACTTTAACATACCAACAGCACTGTAATCTAAATAGTGCAAGGTGAATACACAACCTTTGGGTTGATAGTTTAAACTCCACTAGTTATCTCCTATTACTGAAACAGAGAAAACATACTTTCCCCATGGCCCATATGGTTTACTCTAAGACAAATGTGACTAAAAGCTTCCCCCTAGTATTAAAAAAAACTCTACTCTGATATCATTTGCTTTTGTATGCATATTATTTTACAAAATTGAAATACTTAAAAAAAACTTTCTTTAAAATTGTGTATAATAATTTGTATATTCTTACTTTTATGATTAAGATGAATGTTATTGATTCATTATTTATTTATATCCTATCTTACAAACTTATATATATATATATATATATATATATATATATATATATGGACTTATTCGATCTGATACACGCAATATATAGAGACTTAAGATCATAGATTTTTTCTAAATTTAATTTAATAAAAAAAATTATTTAAGTAAATTTGTTTAAAAGTATATGTCTAACAACCCTAACACTTATTATGATAATCATAAGATCATGTCCTAGACTTTTTGTGATAGCACACCCCACAAAATAAGATTACAAAAAAAAGATAATTAACTAGAACAACTATAATATTTCTCTTTAGTGAAAATATTTTAAAATATTTGTGAAAAAATATAATATTAATAATAAATTAGATGTGTCTTTTCAGATCATGTACTCTAGTATTATTATTTAGTTTAACTTTCAAATTTTTAGAGATCAATTTTGTTGTTCAACATCTCTCTCCATGACATACCTAAATAGAGATGAAAAAAAAGTCAAGTAGCCAAGGCCCAACCCGCATAAGACAACTCAAGTACGACTCAATTTTAGGATTCATTAAAATTCCAAAAAATATTAGTTCATTAGTTGAGCATTTAAAAACTTCCAGAAAAATCTTGAAGAGATTCCATAGAAATTTTAAAAAATTCTAAAGACATCAAAGTCTTCTCATTCTAAAATATTCTACATATTTCTTATTAATGTGATTGAGACATGTAAAATCTATGTTATTAGTAAATGAGAACTTTCACTATATAAGAGAGCAATCTCATTGTTGTGTTTATAGAAATTTCATTTGTATTTTATTTTCTCTCTTACTATGCTTGTGTGTAAGATCATGTAGGTGTAACTCTTATAAAAGACAAAAGCAAGTTGATTAAACAATTGAGAAAAAAAAATTTCTAGCCTATGGCCACAAATATAACACTAAAACTTGTGATCTATGACATCAACACAAAGAGTCCCATTCATAACATTGGTGCAGGCTGGTATGTGACATGTATTCTCCAATTATAAGATGATACAAGAGAAATAAGAATTCATACTGAAATAATCATAACCATTAGAAAGAAAATATATTTGTAGTTTACATCAAATATCTAAGTAAATCGACTCATTACAAGTCTAACCTTAAGACGATCAACTTTCCATTTTAGACATGCCTTCATGGAGAGCACTCATGCTCAACCAACAATAAACCTTCCTAAAGGCCAAGGTACTAATTCACATGTCTTATTACAGTGTAAGGCATGCATCTCTTTTATCATGATATAATATTAACTTATATGAGAAAATATTTCAGAAAGAGACTTGGATATCATAGTATCATCAAGAGAAAATATTAAAAAAATAAATAAATAAACAAAGAGTGTGACAAGATTTATGTAATCGAGTATTGAGTATACCTTGTATATCCCTTTTAGAAAATAATCGAAAGGTCAATATTAATGGACTCACTACAATATCATATGGCTTCTCGATAGACTCATCTTTAGTCTGAGCATGCTGAATTTGTTCCTCTCTTCTAATATAGATTATCAATCATGAGTAGTTAAATCTCTTAGTTACTCACTCAATGTGAGTCTATGCTAGAAAAAAACTCATAGATTACTATGTTATTTGAGCCTGAAAAAAAATTTTCATGAAAAATTTCTTTAGAATCAACATGATCAGTATTTACTAACTCAATAATAACTTCATGAAAATAACATCATACTAAGTATCAATATTTTCAAATATAATCAATAAGTAACTATTGCTACTAACTAGTAGTCTAGGCAAGATCATAATTAAGGAATGAAAAGTAATGAATCTTAGTGTAACTTTTAGACAAGTATTCTTCCTAAACTTGTTATAAATAGATTCTTAGTCAAAAAAAAAACTAATTACACTTAATAAAATCATATCAATCTAATGAAAAAAAAGTATATCTTCTTTAAGTATTAGAATAACCAAGGAAGACGGATTTAAAAGCCTTAGATGTCGAGTTGTCTCATCCTACAAAATAATCAAGAACAAAATAGGTATATCCAAAAATTCTATAACACAAAATAAATAATATTTGTTCAAGATGTAGGATGAAAAAAGATGTACACTAAGAAATAATAAAAATATATATTCAATTGATGAGGTTAATTATGGTTAAAATAATATCTCTCTAAAATTATTTTGGAATACTCATTCTAATCACATTATTATCTTTTATTGAAGCAACTCATTTTGTTAGGATGTGTCGGCCGACACACCCTAACAAAAAAATTTGTGATATATCATTAAAAAAGATATGTTTATGTATATCTCAAATAATCATTTATAAAAATAATCAAATACCTAAACTAAAATGCTCTCTGATCACATCTATATTAGATCCTCATATATCTAAGTAAATCAAATCAAACGGGTCACTACTAAACCAGACTAACATGTATGATATAAAGCTTTGGTACATTTTTTTAATTTGACATATCTCATATTGTAAAATAAAAACTCTTAAAACTAAGATAAAATTTTCTTTAAATTAATAAATAATAAGTGATCAAGCTAAGAATGGATAAATAAATAATCTAATATATCAAAACATATAGATTGTATCATGAGATCTTACTCTTAAAGATAAAATATATAATTCACACTATTCAGCCCCAAATAGAATCTTCCTCGAGTACTATTGATCCTACAAATAGACATCAAAAAAAGTGAACAATGTTAAAGTTAAATTATCTGGAAAGATAGTTCAAAAATAAATTAACAAAATAATCAATGATAAAAATGATACAGTGAAGTAATAAAGATATAAGTTGAATACTACCAAATCTAATAATTTTCTAATATTTGTCATTAACTACAATAATATTTTCAGAACAAAAATAGAATATAAAAAATAAAATCTTATTATCAATAATATATATAATCAAAATGTCTAGAGTAAATATATAAATAAAAGAAATAAAGAAACTAATGTTATCTTAAAGAAAAAATTTATATATTCCTCTAATAAATATAAGTATGACAATATATGAAATTTATGAAGACGATTGAATTGTTTTAGTAGTCAGCTCGTGTCTCATAGTATTACAATATATGGAATTTATGATGCATAAAGATCTCAGTCTAGTCTCTGAAAATAATACTCCATAATTATCTCTAACATGACTCATCCTCATGTGGTGTATTCATCAAATTAAGACTCTCTTACATTCATTTCTACTATGACAATGTCTCTTCTTATTGTGTCAAATTAAGATTTTAATTCAAAATCTTATTTTCTACCCAGTAAAAAACTCCAATTTCTTCAAATAAATCTTACACTAAATTAGGGTTTTTGCAAAACCTAATTTCTAACAAAAAAAATATTTCTCCCCTAACAGTTTCTGCCCATGGGCCCATGGGCCCATGGAGAGTAAGCAGTTTCTCACAAACAATTTTGCAAACTTCAATTACTCCAATTAAAGTTTCTGTCAAACAATTTCTACCCAAGACACGGGCATGCATAGTAGACACTAGAATTGATGTCACATTTCATCAGATCTCAAGCCATCTTCACCAGAACTCACCCCACCATGAACACTATCTACTTCATCACAATGTCAAAGTAGTGGGCATCATCATCAACACCCATCGCACATAATTGGCATGATTAATATACAAGTGATACACAATAATGTGCACCTCCTTCCTCCATCATGCATGCAATGTAATGTAATCACACTCAATGATTGATTTCCTTGGGATATGAGCTCTGATATCATGAAAAAATTTAGGCAATACAATAAAATATAAAAGTAACCAAACTATGAGCTGTTACCATCGATTGAGTATAATAAAAAATACTGTACAACTTAATTACTTATAAAATGAAAAAATATAATTCAAAGAATTACTGATTGGATGTTTACATCAAAAATATAAAAAAAAACATAAAACAAAATAATACAAGTAAAAACAACAATTATTTATTTTTATTTTTAATAAGTTGTAAAATTTTCTTTATAAGTCATGTTGAATTTTTTATTTATTTTTGTATTTTTATGAATTTATTGTTTATTGATAGGAGCGCCCAAGCTATGAGCTGTTACCATTAATTTTATTTTTGTTTATAATTTTAGAATTTATCTTGTAACATACGAGAGTATTTATTATTATTATAGAGATAAAATTATCAGCATTGATTTTAAAAGATATAATAGCATGGGCTTGCAGACCCTAAAAGTGTGCACATGCAAATTGTGTGACAGCAACACATTGAGTGGTGTGTGTGATGCCAAGAGTGTATGAGAGTCAACACCAACCCACTATTGGTATCAGTACAGTGCATGTGTAATGATGATGCCCACTACGTCAGCACAGTAGCAGTGTGTGATGATGCCAGCGACCAGCCCACTGTTAGCATCAATGTAGGGCGTGCAGCATTGACATAAAGTGGAGTGCGTGTGCAGCAGTGAGGTGCAGTGAAAGGTGTGAGCAGTTAAAAAAGGTGCTATGTGTGCAGTGAAAACTAGTGTAAGATGAGATACAGAAGGCATTGTAGTGCAGTGAAAGAATTTAATGTATACAAGTAGTGTTGTGTGTGCTGAAGATGTCAACTAATTGTTGATGTTAAATAAGTGGACATTGTCTGTGCCGTGGTGATATTGTATAATAAACACATAGTGACTATGTGAAGTTGGAATGCATATATATTAAGTAACTAAAAATTTTTCGAACTACCTAGTACGTATCTGAACGAGAAACACGCAGGCATAAAAGAATCTTCATTAAGTCTGCACATTATAGAAAAGAAAAACAAAATAAAGAGAGATATTTATAATTATTTCCAAAGCAAAAATCAAGTACACTAATAATTATTCAGTGACAAAAACAATCTATTGGATTCATTTAGAGTTCCACACAGAATACTCTCACCATGACTCTTACTAGAGAAAAATATGCAGAACTTTTCGCTAATAATATAGCAACAAATACTTATTGTTTCTTCTGTACTTGTTACTTCAAATTATGATTACTTTTCTATCGAGTCATCATGTATATCATCAAGTATAGAATAAATTAAATATAGAAAGAAGGATTTCCTTAGAAATAGAATCTCCCTCAAGTCCAATCAAGATTGAGTTAGTAGCTCCCAAGTCAATTCCAACCTCAACTCAAATAGAGTTAGAACCAAGATGACTTAATCATCTAAAACTTAGAGCTTAATTCTAGGATAATAGAAAATACAAAATCTGTTTAGAATGGAAGAGTCTCATGAAAAGCCAGATGATACTGCATCTAACTCCTCTAATCTTAATCATTTGATTTCTCTCCAAACAATAGAATATTTATACTCATGACTCTATTTCACAAATATTATCATACTCATGATTTTATCTTTGTTTTACATCATTTACTAAGTATCTTAATGATACTATAAATTTAAAATATATAAGTCTTCTTCAAAGATATTATTTTTTTTTTATTTTAAGTCTATTGATTGGAGCATCCAAAATGTGTACTACTCCAATCCTATTTGCATGTTTTATACAGACTTGATTGTACGATGATTAATTATTGAGTGTTGTCATGTTTTATTTCTTGTTTAAATGACATAAACTTTAACAATATATCAAAGCTAGTATTGTAGGGAAAATCAATCCTAGAGTATGTTAGGGTTATAGAACCTATAAAGTTTTTCACGCATCCATAATGCATGCATGATGGAGGAACCATGCAAACATTACTATGTGCCATCTGTATTTCCATTACACACCCACTGTGTTTGACGGGCATCGATTCCATGAAGAAAATGATGGCAGCTAGGTGGCATGAGTTCCTAGCAAAAGGTGGTGCCAGCAATGAGGAATAGCAGTGGATGGGACCATAGAAACTATTTGGAAAAAATCCTAATATAGCATTTACTGTGGAGATTAAGATCATACTCAGTACACAAGAGTTTCACTTTAGTGCTGAGTTTAAGAGAAATTAATATCTCAATAATCTTACACCTAAATTTCAGAGAGACTGTATCTAATGAGAATTGAACCCGAGACATACTACCCTTGAATGAAAGTACTTATTATCATACCAAAATATGACTTTCAATAGATACATATAACACAAAAATTACCCAAGTGATTAGTAATCACAATACTATTCTTGCTCAAATATATGTAACTTCAAAATTCTTATGAGAATATAATTCACTTTATGAAATTTATATTTGTGTAATCTAGCATCTACTGTAAAAATTGAAATTTTTTTCTTTGGATAAAAACCATTTGCAAAAAAAAATTATTTAGCAAAAAATGTAATTCAGTTTTACTTTGTGTCTAGTCTACAATTGTGTCAATGCCCAATGAATCAAAGGCATCGTAGCATCATCACCAAAATAAATCAACGAAAAGGAAGGAGTGTCATCAAAGGTCCAATGACAATAATATAAATCTAGCAACAGTAACATGAATCTGACGATAGATTTCAATTTTGCATAAAAGCCCTAAATCAGAATTTTGACAAATTTAATTGGTTTAGGCACAATTGTTAGGTTACCTAATACATTAATTCCTCGGGAGATAGATTTAATTGGTATTGGAATCCTAATTTTGGGTGATTTCAAAAAAAGCCCTCAAAACTAGGATTTACTATTTGAATTATGAAAAAATCCTAATTTTTAGATTGACAAATTGATATTTGTTGATAATTGACATATTTAATGAACTTTTTAATATGGAGATAATACATATGAGATTCCTACAATGCACATATCATAAGTAGAAGTATCACATTAGAGATAATTATTGAATATTATTTTTAAAGAAAAGATCGAGAATTATATATAATATTGAGAGAAACAAGTTAATTATAAGGATCATTTAAAAATACTCATAAAATTCATCCATCATGATGAATATTCAATTCTAGTTTTAGTTGTACTCCTACATATATCTATTTGCAAGATCAAGACTTATAGAATACTTTATTTGAAATTGAGCAAAATGAGTTATATTTCTCTCTTCAACGATAAGATCCTCTTCAATATGTTTTAGTATGATTGATCTCTTATTTAAGCATTATCAATTTGATCATATATTACTATGCAAGTTGAAAATAATTTATTCTAGTCTTAAGAATATTTTAATATTAGAATATGAAACATGTCAGTTAGTAAAGTTTATTAATATTTCCTATCATATAAATCAATGTGATTTGAATAAAAATTCATTCGATCAGATATACTCAAATATTTGTTGACCAAGTACAAATATGACAATATAATGTTTTAGGTATTAGAATAATTTTGTTAATAATTATTGATGATATATATGAATATATCTCTTTCATAATAGATCTTCAAATTTTTTTGTATTTTTTTAATAATTCATAAAATGATAAAATTTTAATTTAATAAAAAAATTTTAAAATTATAAAAAGATAAATATATTAAAATATATGTAAAATTGATTTAATATTTACTATATAGATCATGAAAATATATATCATATTTCTTGTATCAATATATCCCAACATAATGGGATTGCTAAAAATATAGACATCTATTTGATACATCTTGGACCTTCCTATTTAAAAATATTATTCTAAAATATTTTTAAAAAATACAATTTAAATCATAATTTACTTCATCAATTAAATATACTTTTGTCTTTACTCATCAATCAAATATATTTTTGTCATTTCTCATCATATAATATTTTAGATCTTATATCCTAAAGAATAATTATTAAACTTACCTCCCATAAATTTTAGAATTACTTTTTTTATCCTTGATCACTCTCTAGTATGATATAAATTTAATCTAAGATCCTAACTCCTAAGCGATATCTTCATGAGGTACTTTAGTACCCAAAATAAATAAAATATTTTTTACATGAGAATGATGGAATTTTAATGAGTATAGATTTTGTATTTTTTTATTAAAACTAATTTATTAATGAGCCTAAGAAGAGTGTGAGTCTAGAAATTGTACCAAAATCATTTACTCTTCTTGTCTTACTTATAGTCCCGCCTAGACCACTAGTTTGTAGAAAAAATTACTCATCAACTGTATCTAAACTTAATGCTACTTAATATGATGTTACTCTCATAGAGTCATTATATCTTCTAACAAATTCAGATCATATTAAACCTAGAGAGTATAATTTTTTGAAAAGGAACATCTCCTTCGAACATACATGACATTGTAATACATGAGTCTTCCCTAGTACAGACTCGTATTGAGTCAATAATTAGGAGACTTGACTACATGGGACTTAGAATCTATACTAGGAGAGAGTGGCATACTTAGTCTATTCAAACTAGAGACAAGTCTATCAAAGAGTCATAAAATCATGTAATCAAACTCTCTAATCTTGATTTTTCGATCGCTCTCTAGGAGGGATGGATGAATTATACTCCATATTAATTTCATAGGTTTTATCACGTATTCTTGTATTATTTCTTTTTTTTTCCTATCATTCCTTCTATTTATGATACTAAAATAGTCAAGTTTCCATTTAACACGTTATCTCATCTAAGATGGCATCAGATCAAAATGAAAGTGATGCTTACACTATACACTAATAAAACTTAGAAACAAGTACTATGACATTCATGAAAGTCTATTATTAGTTACAAGTGGTTCACTTGTAAATTAAGTCTATATGATAAGATAGATTATCTTAAGATAAAACTTATAGCACAAGAATTCATTCAGACATTTAGTAAAGATTATCGAGACACTTTCTCTCTAGTAGCTAAGATTACATTAGTTTGAATGTTTATTTTTCTTACAATATTTCATAATTAGGAGATACACTAACAAGACATGAAGGATATATTTCTTCGTGGTGACCTTGAAGAAAATGCATATATGAAACAGTTACTTGAATTTCAAGCAGCATAATCAGATACAATTTATTGATTGTGAAAAGGATTGTATGGCATGAAGTAGTCACTAAAAGTCTATTTTGCAAAATTCTCATAAAAAGTCATCTCACTTGGATTAAATAGGTGTATTATAAATCTTTCTTTATTTTTTTGAAGAAAAATAATGAATAAATAATATTATTGATTGTTTAGATGGATAATATTTTGATTATGAGAGATACCGAATTTAGGATAACCCAACTTAAGAAATTCATTTAAGCATAATTTTAGATAAAAAAATTTTTAGACTTAATATTTTCTCATTCTATGAAAAGTATCATCTTGTAATAGAGGAGATGAGTATTTGATACTCCTGTGGAGCATTAAAGCTTATGTTGAAAAAATTGTGTTGATTAAAAGTTATTTTTATTTTTACTTTATATTTTCATGGGAACACTCGACTTGTGGAATGCCCCAATTATTTAACCCTCCTTATAATGGCATGTCATGTATTAAATTTAATGAAGAAAATTGATTGAATATTTGTATTTTAGTTTTTTTTCAATTGTTGTCTTTAATATGGTATCAGAGGCATTCCCCTAAGGGAAGAAAAACCTAGAGTAGGTGTGTTGGTAAGGGTTGTGAACCCTAATGACGCACAGCCGTGTGCCACGGAAAAGAACAAAAGGTGTTATGAAACATGTGCAGTTCATCTGCATGGAGTTGTCATCTTCTTACTTGAGGAGAATGTCTATCTTCAATTTATAGTTATCCAATTCATTAGCAATCATTTAGGAACATAAACTAAAAAAGGCATTATTCATTGATTGTGCCCAAATGGATAAATCAGTCACTGTTGTCGAATATGAATGCTGATTTCAGATAATTAACAGACATTTTACTTCCATCATCGAATCTCCATCTCTGTTCCATCAAAAACTTACTGCTGGAGAGTTCTTTGACTAATCAGGGTTACAGTATCATGGTTCTAGAGAATTTGTGAACTAGAAAGTAGAATGTGTGTCGATCAGCTCAGTCTCCATTGAAGCTCGTAAGAAGACTTTAAATAATCCAGAATTGATACACTGCATGATAATTTTATGCATGCAGTTGCTACTCTCTCAGATTTAAACAACTGGAGACTTGGCATAAAATTGGCGGAACTATTGGAGAGTACAAATGGATGACTTTTGGTGAAGCCGGAGTTGCACAAATTGCTTTAGGCTCTCGCTTAATCTATAATAGAAAAGGGATCTGCTATTTGATTATATTTTATCAACAGGTCGGAATGGCTAATTGTTGATCATGCATGCTCTGCATACTGCTTTATATGATACCCTTGGCCCAGATGTTGTCAAGCACATAGTAAACCAAGATGTTGTGCATGCTATATTCTGTGTGGCTCAAACATTGAGCTTGTTGCTGAGCTTCTTGTCTGAGATTCAAATTGTAAGTCTAATTGTGGCTGTGAAGGAATTCATGATCAAGTTTCATTTCTTCCATCATCAACTGGGGTTCAAGTTGTAACTTAATCATTACTACTAAGTTGGGGCCGAAGTAGCCTTCAGCCATTTTGTACAGACCAAAACCTGAAGATGTTGCCACAATTGGTTATACTAGTGGTACAACCAGGATGCCAAAAGGAGCTGTTTTAAGTAATTAAATGTAGAATTTGATCGTGGCTGCTGCAGGTCTTGTCAGTTTATTTTTTAATTGTTGTTGGATTCTACCAGGGTGATAACGAATAACATGGCCATTTAAAAAAGTTTGTTGCAATTCATAAATCACTGGATCAGATGGCTAGGGATGGATGCCGTCCTGATGTCGTGACATATAGTCACTTTATTCATAGTTACGAGGGCACAAACAACTTGAATGAAGCAATATATGTTTTTTATAAAATGCAGAAGGCAGGATGTAAGCTTGAAGTAGTTCCTTAACAGCATGCTATCAATAAAATTATGGTTTCAACATCGTGACCTAGTATTTTATTCTAATTTTTATATTATTATTTTTGTTCAGTATTATTTTGATATTATTCTCCTTAATTTTGGCAAAAGAATAGTATTTTTGTTTGTCTAATATATTGATTTCTTTTATTGTTCACCTTATTTTTTGCTATGAGATCACTAGGATTTTAAAAAGCGTTATCGAGGCACGCCTTGGTGCGCACCTCAAGGCAAGGCATGAAGAAAATACCTCAAGACGTCTGAAAAAAAGCTACACACATAATAGACGTAAGCCTTCTTCTGTGAAATATTTCGAGGCACATTTTGATCGCACCTTTCATGCCTTAAAGAGTGATGCGTATGCTTTGGAGGAGTCATAAAAAAATGAAAAAAAAATCATAACTTTTTTATCCAAAACAGTGCCGATCATCAAAACTACACATGTAATTTTCTTTATTTCATTATTTGTAGATACATATAAAAAGAGAAATAGACTTGAATAATAAAGATTAAATGCTATAATATATATAAGGTATAACACTAAATTGAGAGAACGAAGTCTACATAAGAAATAAAATATTGATAGAAGAGATTGATTCGGATAATGAGTAGATTGCGAAGAAAGAAGATCTCCTTCTTCCCCTTGAACTTTGTTGGCTTCAAGATAATGAGTTATTCAATGTTAATGCTATTAAAATTATGTCATCCAACTCCCAATAAACTCAAGCATCATCGGATCAAATGATTTCTTTATATTCCTACAAAAAAAAAACTTTATGAAATATCAAATATACAAAAATTAAAGTCATAAATTTGATTAAATTTAATAAAAAAAATTATAATATTTATACTTAATTAATAATTTATATTTTATACTAAGTACAAATAGAGACAAAGACAAAGAGAATATGTTCAATTTAATACCAATTGATGAAAATAAAGATATATATGAAATAAAAATACATGATAATGAATATTTTCTTACTTTTGATATATTAGATGATAATGATGATGTCCTTGAAGAAAAAAATTTAAATTGAAATAACTTACTCTAGTTCTTATTTTATGACTTTGTTATGATTTTTTGTGAAAGTAGTAAACTAGTATTTTTTTAATAATTATATTTAATTATTTTCATGTTTTTATTTATATTATTTTATTTTATATTTTTTAAAATATTAATTAATTATACATGGTAACGCTCAAAAAAATTATGTCTTAACGCCTTGAGGTTTAAGTCTCGCCTCACAGACACAAAAACATCTCACCTTATGCTTTTGCCTTTTAAAATATTAGAGATCACCAACAATTTTATTTCTATTTTAAATTGACTAATGATTATAATTTGATTCTAAGTCAAACTATTTCATATTTTAACTAGGTCTTGAGTTAGTTATGGTTTAAATTATTTTAGATTTTAGCTAATTCATAATTTAATTCTAGTTCAAACTTGTTCATTAACTAGTTCAAGTTTTAGTTATAATTCAAATCAACTCATACTCATTATTTGGTTTTATTTCAAATAATTTATTTCTTTTTCAATCTTAGTGTGTTGGACTGTTACGCATCCGTTTACAGGCATATTAAAGTTTATGTTGAAAAGGTTATTTTCATTACAAGTTATTTTTTTTACTTTATAATTTAATGAGAACACTCAACTTATAAAAAAGTCTCAATCATTTCATCTTTTTTATAAAATAAATATTATGAATTAAGTTTAATAAAAAAAATTGATTGAATATTTGTATCCTAGTTTTATTTTGTTGTTTTTTTTAATACGGAGATTGGTTTTTTGGATTTTATTTCAGCAAATACTCCTATTGATCAGAGTATTGACTTCATTTTTTATGGGATCCATCTAATTGATTCTACTATTTAGAATATAATCATGTAAAAGATTATTTATATGACTATGACTAAACCAGATATAACATAATATGGCATATAAAGAAATTTTTAAGACTTGATCTATTTCATAAATTATGAGAAGTTAAAGTTGATCTGATATTCAGATACAAATTGGATATTAGCATGCACCAAAAAATAGTCTATGACAAAATTTTATATTTTTCTTGGATAGAATTTTGTCTCCACAAAAATAAGAGATGATAATTATTACGAGATTCAATACACATACATAATTAAAAGTAATAATAATAATTACTTATAAGATTTTTTTAATGCGACAATTACTTGAAGGGATCAAATATCTACTATCTTCTCTCATTAACTTTTACTAAGACAATCAGGTAGTCAGACATAAATCTTCTAATTTAGTATTTTACAAGTATACAAAGCATATAAAGATATATTATTTCTTCAATGAGAAGATTTAAAATAAAATCATTGTTACAACATATATTCAAAGAATATAGCTTCTAGTAGACATCATCACAAAGATATTAAAAAGATCTCAATCCACCTTTATGTCCTCCAAGTAAGATGTTTTGAGCCTCTATGCACTAGTTAGTTAGAGTATTGTAGTTTACAACTTTATAATTTTCTTTTTGTTGTTTTTATTTTATTTTGTCTATTGATGAGAGCATTTAACATATGAGTTATCTCAATAATATTTACTCATTTTACAAAGAGCTCACTTGTACAATAATTGAGTATTAAGTATTGTTATGTTTTATTTCTCATTTGTATAGCATAACAATTAACAATAAGAAAAATAAGTGTCTTCTATTCAAATGAGACTCAAAAATTAGTATATAAATCTTTTTAAAATTTTATTATTAGTTACAGATAAATATTCATTATAAAAAATGATAAGGATGAGAAAGTAAATTGTTTAAAAATAAAACTTATTACAAGAGAGTTTACTAAAATGTTCGGAATAAATTATCATGATATTTTTTTCTCAAATAATCAAGATTGCCTCAGTTGATACATATGTTACTAGCAATATCTCACAAATAAAAACATACACCAGTGAGAATATTTTTTTTCCATTATGACTTTAAGGAGAAGATAAAGATGTCAAGTAGGTTGGCCAGCTTAAGCTTAGCCCGATGCACATCGCAAATATGTCATGTTAGGCATAGCACTACATAGTCCAAAGTTATGCTTAGACTTGCATCATGTCAACCCATGGCATAACTTGTGCTATGTCGGGCCCACATAGAATGGGCATTGTGTCGTGCAAGGCACGACCAACATGCCTAGCAAGGGTGGGATGAATGACTGGCATAACCACATTATAAAAATGTTGTAGTTGTTCCAAACGGCTGCATTTCCAACTAGACAGCAATAGCACAGCGAGGTGTCATTGTCTTATCAGAATTAATAATAAAAAAATTATTATATTTGAGTCGTTGGATTTCTTTCAACAACTTTGGATTGGCATGGATTTATTTGGAGTTTTTTTCAATAGATTTATATTTTCATAATAAGAATTGTGTATTTTTTTAATATTTTTGAGTTTATGTTATATTTTTTATTAATCAATATTTAGTAAACACATGTACAGTACTATGTACATTTATTTCTTTAAACAAACTTTATTTTATATACATACATACATACATACATATATATATATATATATTACAATAAAAGCTGGCAGCAGGCTCGGCAGGGCCCAGCCCAGCCCAAGGCCAGCTGCCTGCAGTAGTGCAGTGTAGCTAGCTAACACCACCAGCTAACAAACTGCTAGTATCAAGGTCTGGTCAGGGATGCGACCTGCTGATTGTTTCGGCTGACCCGATCATGATAGTTTTAATCAGCATGAGTCCGACTTGGCACAGCTGAATAAATCAATCAGGCCATTCCAGGCTTACCTCCCTTGATTCAATGTCATATCCAACACGGCATGATAGCCCAACAAAGCCACCAAAATTTAGGCCGTGCTGACCCGGCACGGCCCACTTGACACTTCTAAAAGGAAATGTATATATATATCAGCCACCTAATTTTTGTAGAATTACAAATTAATCATATTTAATTGAGATATGTATATTTCAAGTAACTAATTTAAAAATAAATAAGAATAAAATACAAAAAATTGATATTATATCAGTCATTACACTTGAAAATAAAATTATTATGATTAAGAAACTAATATGATGAATACAACATTAATTTATTATAGGTACTACCTTAATGTATTGTAAGTACTACCTTAACAACAAAATTTAGATAGTACCTACAGCATTAAGATAGTGCTCATCCCTTTAGTTCTTCAATCATAATATTTTTTTTAAAGTATATTGACTATTATAATATCAATTCTTAGTAGATGTGTCAAACGGGACGTGCTAGGCCGGTCCGACCCATTTTTTTAAGCCCAACTGTGCTTTCGTGCCGGGCCATGCATAGTTACTATAACGTGCCTAGCCCAAGATAATTTTATGGAGTCCAACCCAGCACGAGCCCGCGGCACGATCTGCCGGAGTTCGGCCCGATCATGCCGAACCCTAAATTTAAAAAAAAATTAGGGTTTCGGCGTTCCCAAAACCCTAATTTTAAAATAAATTAGAATTTAAGCGCGCCCGAAACCTTAATTTTAAAAAATAAATTAGGGTTTCAGTGCCCTTGTAACCCTAATTTTAAAAAAAAATTAGTTTCGGCACGATACCATACCAACGGGCCACGATACCATGCCGGGCCAAGCACGGCACGAGACCCAATTGGTCTTGGCACGGCATGGCAAGATTGTGCCGTGGTTGGGCACGACACGAGCCGGGGCAGGGGAAATTCCCGTGCCAAGCCGGCCCAGGCACGGCCGAATCGTGCCGTGCCTCGTGCCGGGCAGGCCCGGACCGGTTAACACCTCTGATTCTTAATATTTTATTCCTATTTATTTTAAAATTAACTAACTAATGAATACTTTCCCTTATTTAAATAATAAATTATATAAAATATTATGTCTTGGATAAGTCATTAAGATCTTGATTTGCAAAATTTTTATTGGCAATCACCTTTTTTTATTTACATAACATTTTTATAGATTACTCATAATTTTTTTGGAAATAATTCAAATGAAAAACTATTTTATATTTTGTGTATATGAATGATATCCTTATTACGACTAATAATGAATTAAAAATCATTCAATTCACATAATATATTCAATCATGTTCACATCCTACATCATGCAAAACAATATAATAACACGCAATAAAGCATTAAAGCTCATATCAAATAATATACACGAAAAACTTTTATATAATAAACAATAATTATTAGAACAGCTCATAGATCTAATACTCTAATCAAAAGTGCAAGAAAATAAAAAACTCTTAAATAAAAGCAAAAAATGAATTGTGAATTTGTAAGCTACAATAACCCTTCACAAATTGTAAATTATCAAACAGTGTCAAATGAGTTGGGTTGGGCTGGCACAACTCATTTTTAGGGACATTCAAGTAACCATAATGTGTCAAGCATTGCATAATTTTTAGCACGAGCCATACAGGCATGGCTCTAAAAAATGACAGCTCAACATAGCTCATTGGCCATCCGGCTACCCAAGCCATGTTGGGTAGGACCAAACCCCAACACACCCATGCACTAGGCATGAACCTAACATCGGTCCCTTCTAGGCTGGTCTAGGTTCATTCCAAGCTAGCTTGATTTGACCATTCGAGTCAAAGTGCAAAGTCATGTCAAGCCATATCTTTTGGGACACACAAGCCAAAACTATTCCAAGTAAGGTATCAACCGTGTCGGGTTGTGCCACTAGCCAGCTTTCACAAGCCATGCCTGAACCGCTCTGTTCATTAGACAATTATATGGACTTGGAGAAGAGAAATATAAGCAAATGTCTCTTTAACTTCATGAAGATGTCCACAGACTTCCCCACATCATGAATGTATGTTTTAGTGATGATCTCATTATAAATATTCTCCTGGGGAAAAAAGTAATCTATCTCAATATGTTTCACCCACTCATAGAATATTAGATTATAAATTATATGTCTCATTTTTTTACTACCATAATAAAGAATAATATGAGTAAAAAATAGATACCTAATATTTTTGAGTAGGTGTCACACTCACATCCAAAGTATTTCACATATGATTATCATTGCCTTAAACTATTATATTATACTTTATTACGAAATAATTATTTATCTCTTACTTTTTTAGAATATTTATTTATCTCTAACAACATACAAAAATTTATAGTAAACCTCCTTTAAGTACAAACTTGTGTCTACTCAAATTTAAATATCAGAATAATTGTGAATATCACATCTAAAGTATCTTACAGATGACTATTATCATTGTCCTAAACTACTTTATTGCATTATATCTTGAAATAACTATTTATTTCTTATTTTTTTTATGAAAAATAATTATCTCTTAAAATATACAAAAAATATTATTATATACTTCGTTTTAACACAAACTAATGTCCAACTTAAATTTAAATATCAAAATAATTACAAATATCATATTCAAAGTAACTTGTAAGTGATTATTATCATCATCCTGAATTTTTTTACTGTATTAGATCTTGAAATAATCATTTGTTTTTTACTCTGTCAAGAAATAAGATTACCTCTAAAAAGGTACAAAACTTATCATATATATTATCTTAGCAAAAGCTAGTTTCCAATTCAAATCTAAATACTTAATCAATTTCAAGTGCTCTTGATCACTAAAAGAGATCTCAAATCTTAATAATTTTTTTACATATTTTAATATGCAAATATAATATCTAATCTGATATTAATCAGATCATAGTTATTTGAAATGCAAAGTATACTAATGCGTAAACATTTTTTGGGCTCTTAAGGCAAAAGACACAATTAAGATATGAATATTTTTTGTAATGTACACTCTATCTAATATATATATATATATACTAATTATTATTTATAATTTTTAACTATTAATAAAGTATTATCAAGTAAATAATATCAAACATAAAAATTAAAAATCATTAATATTTTCCATCATTATACATATCTAGAGTTGTAAAACAAAATAATATAATTTCAACATCCAACATTATAATGTTCTAAAATATCAAATAAATTCTCTATAATTTTTAGGAGTAGAAATGATAGTCTTTAAGGAATAATATAATTCATGAGGAGTTATAAGAATAATTAATTTGTATGGAATAGGCTTCGAAAATAATGTGTTTTGTATTGCCCTCCCCACAAAACATATTTTTTATTGGAGTCTAGGCTTTAGGCATGTCTGAGGAGCATCTTTAATAGCTATGAGTCATAATAATTTTTTCTTATGATTTTTTTGTAATATAATAAACTAAAGGAATCGCATCAAAGATAAAATTAGAATCTTGATCAATATGAATATTTGCTATATCACAACCCAAAAATCAAATCTCCATAAGAATATCGAGCACATATTTCTTTTATGACGAGATAATATTTCTTCTTAAATAAATCACCTTCAAAACAATAAAGTATCTAAGTCTCTCAAATTCTTTTATATAAAATTATTACTGAACATACTTCTTGAGTTTGATGATCCCCAACTCATCATTCCCTATTACAATATTGTCATCTACATACACAATAATTAAAATTACATTATAATTGGAACTCTTTCAAAAAAAAAGTGACTTCGTATGAAAATCACATAAATCAGATTATCATTAATTACTTCAGATCATACAATATCTTCTACAAACTACAAACTATCTCTAACTATGCAACTCAAAACATAGGTAATTGTTTTATATACATCTTTAAAAGTTATCTTGATAAATTATATTCTTCTTATCTTGTTAATACATCTTTCATATGTGCAATACTATTAGTAAAATAAAAATTTATACTAAGATAATTTTGATCATTAGAAGAAAAATATCATAATAATTCACATCAAATATTTAAATGAATTTCCTCGCTATAAATCTAATCTTAAAACTATCAATCTTTTATTTTTGGACATGTTTTGACAGTGAATACCCACCTACAACCAACAATATACTTTTTCATAGGTTATGATATTAATTCTTAAATCACATTAGAGTAAATAATATTCATCTCTTTCAATAATATCTAGTATCATCCTAGATTAAAAAATATTTCATAAAAAAACATAGATATCTTAATATCTTCAAGATAAGTAATGAAAGAAATAAAAAATGAAAATATAAGTATACAAAAAAAATCTATAGAATCAAGCGTTTGATACAACTCATATATCCCTTCTAAAATACGATTGAAAGGTCAATATCAAATGAACTAGCTACAGAATAATCTAATTTCTTGATAGCTTTGTCACGGATTTGAACAAATCAAATATGTTCTTTTTTTATAGTATAGACTTTAAGTTTTGACTGATCAAGTTTCTCAATCTTTGATTTATTATAAGGCTTTATGAGATAAAACTATCAATCTATTAATCTCAATTATCTTTTTCATAGGTTATAGTACTAGTTCTCAAGTCACATTGAAATAAATAATATTTATCTCTGTCAATATTATTTGGCATCATCTTAAAAGAAATAATATCTCATAAAGAGACATAGATATCTTAGTATCTTCATGTTAAGTAATAAAAGAAATAGAAAATTGAAGAATATAAGAATACAAAAAATTATATGAAATTGAGTATTAAATACAACTCATATATCACTTCTTAAGTATGATTAAAAGATCAAGATCAAACGAACTAGCTATAGAATCATCTGATTTCTCAATAGACTTGTCACTAGTACTGAAATAGATTGAATATATTCTTTTCTTCTAGTATAGACTTTAAGACTTTATGAAATAAAATTATCGAGATATTAATCTCTCTCAAACCTTATACTAAAGTGAAAACTTTATGAGACAAAACTCTCAATCTTTGCCTAAACAAGTCTCTCAATCTTTGACTCATTATAAAACTTTCTGCGATAAAACTGTCATGATATTAATCTCTCTCAGACCTTATGCTAAAGTGAGAGCCTTGTACACTGGGTATGACCTCTTATAACCTCCACTATTTTAAAAATACAATAACCACTATAAATTATATATATAATTTGGTGCAGCTCACATATCATATACTCACAAACAATAAAAAAAATAAAAAAATAATATTAAATCAAACTTTAACAAAATTTAATATAATTTGCTTAGCATCATATTTTCATAAAAATCTTTAAAAAATATACAATTAACTTATTTTTCTCACAAGTTTAGTATATTACATATTAATGTATCCACTTAAGATATACTCAAAAACAAGTGACATATTATGATATTAGTTCTATTGATGTATTATAAATGAGTGTTCATAATACATGCTAAGGTGCTCTCATAAGATTTTTATGTTTATATATATATCAATATCATTGTACAAAAAATTACTTGTTCTTACATGATCATTTTAAATATCCTATATATTCTTTTTATTTACTATTGATCTCATAGACAAATTAATTCATTTTTTCACAAAATGATTTATGATATATAAGAATTAATGATAGATTTATCTTTGTCTTTCCTCTCATCATTATCTCAATCAACATATATTTATCTTTGAATTTCATAACATTTATAATTTTCTTCAAAAGACTTATATGTTATAATTCTCGCCCACATTTCTATCATTAGGCTTTCTTGTATATAAAAAATTGTAGTCCACATCAATAATTTTCCTAATATTTTCTTATCTATTATTTCTAATAAGCATGTTATGTTAATTTTCATATAGCATCTTCTAATTTATAATAATTGTATCAAATATCTGATATTTGAACTTTCAAAATAAATTCTAACAAATGAGGTTATCTTCATTGCTTACATTTGTCCGTTATGCCATGGGAACTCTCGTGATATTTTTGAACACCAATTCTAAGATCAGTCTAATGTTTTATTGTTGAATCATAATTTGCTTATTTATCACTACATGTGAATTCAATGTGACAAGTCACAATACAAATGCACCTAATTATGCATCATAAAAATTGCATCATGAATTATTGACAAGAGTATTATGTTGGTTTTCAACTTATAGTAACTCTTTTTATTTGCATATATAAATAAAAAAACAAAGTGAATGGGTATCAAGAAAATAAAGTTAATTCTTGGACTCTACATTTATTTCTATGTGATAAATTAATGTATATTATTCTTTTTCTGGTAAAATTCCCCACTCTCTCATGGTTTTATACTTATTGTGTGAAGTATACTTTATACTTTTCTCCTTTTGTTTTGCTTTAAAAACAACCCTATGGAGGCTCTGCAAATACATATATTTGATATTTTAGGGCAGTTAATGCAAGACAAGATTGAATGTATAGTATATAGCCCTATGCAGTATAGATTATAGACTAGTTTTAGCTAAAAGTGCAGATTTTTATGCAACACAAAACAAGTTGGACAATATGACTATTGTGGTCTTACAGAATTGGAGCCACAGCCAAGGGTAGGAATGAGCAAAAGAAATTGAGATACATACTCCACTTAGCTCTTTGTTTTCTGAAGATGTTTCTTATAGTTTCTAGTTGGGCATAATGTCCAATGGTGAATATTTAACAAGGAAATTGAGATTTTTTACATTGCGACACACACATCCCAATTATCTCTCCTTCAACTGTCTATTCAACGTTTGAAGAATATGCTGCGAAGTGTCCATCATACAAACTGATACTTAGAAAGTATATTCGGCATACTACAATACACTACACAGCATCATTATTTTTCAATAATCAATATCGAGTCGACTTAAAACAAATATTTCAGTACACCCCAAAAAAAAAACACGATATGCTCCAGCGAATTTCGAGTCTTCCACCACAAATGTCACTAAAATAAGATAACCATGTCACAACGAGTTGATCTAAGGCGTTGTTCTTCATAATCAATCCAAACAACTCCGAAAAACATACATAAAAAGCCGCAGGATATTTTATACCTTAACGAGATCACGATCAACAACAACTTCCGCTTTATTCTGAAGCAAAGCAACAGAAGCACTCAAAACTCCATCAACATTCCTAAGAACAGATTCAACAGAGGCAGAGCAAGCTGAACACGTCATCCCGGTAACTCTGAGACGAATCGTCTCGGTTCTGACGGACACTTCGTTATTATGGTCATAAGAATCAAGAAGTCTCACGTCTTCCATGTCATCTATGCTTTCTCCACCCAAGGTGACCGGAGCCAACTTCCTCCCACCGGCTATCGGTGTTAACTGCAGGTGTTTTGTGCTTGAAAGCATTGTTCGAATCCGCAAGGTGAGCCAGTCCCCTGCAGAGAATCGAAAAGAACATCCAGTTGTAAGGAAGAAGCGTATAGGGCGCAATTCTTCGACGAGAAATTGACGTCTGACCTGTTATGCAATTCCACGTTTTCCGTACCCCTTACCTTTTCAGTCACCCGAGGAAAGCAGGTCCAAGTCTTCGATTTCCAGTCACTTACCTACTCTGCCCCCACCCTTATTTGTCAGAATGCAACTTGATCTTGAGGGCTGCGGAAAAAAAAAACCACCAGATATTTAATTAATGAAAAAAAAAAATTTAAACATATTTTTAGAATGTTTTCAGCGAGTTTTTAAATTAAATAATAATTCAGCAATTTTTGGAAAAGAATATTTTTAAAATTTAATAGAGGTATCAAATAGGTCGTGTCATGCCAGCATGGCTCATTTTTTTCAAAGCATGACCGTGCCACCATGTTGTGCATTCTCGTGTTGTGCCAAGGGCAGCACGATGACACAGTATACCAACCCAGCTCAGCATAGGAGGCATGGCTTAGTACAATGTTGTGCCCGTCCATGTAAAAATGGTGAATTCCAAATATACATGGGTAGCGCATCTTTGTTATTACTCAACCACAAGCCATAGCAGGTCTAAGTGCACGGCCATGATGAGCTACAAGTGGCCGGCTTACGGTCCGACTGATTATAATTGGCTATAATATGCTATAGAACTAAAAATTATATAATACCAAGAAATTTTTAATCATGAAAAATTTTTTCACTATGACCACATGTTCAAGAAAATAAGTATCTCAGTCATTGTATGCTTGCTACCATGACTTTGTACTATAGATAGATTTTTCATTAGTCACAACATTCTTTTCACCACAACTATTTATTCTAGAGGATAATTATCTCAATTATAGTATTCTTTCTACCATAACTATATGTTCTAGAGAATAAGGTTATAAATTATGATCATTCTTTTCATCATGACTTATTATTCTAGAGAATAATTTTAGTAGTCATGATATTTATTTGTCATCGTGGCCTTGTGTTCTAGAGGGGATACAAGGGAATAACTGGGTCGCAAACTCAACATAAAGTTATGATGTCCAACTTGAAGATCCACACAACAGCTTAATGGGAACCCAATAGAATAAAAAGGAATTTAGATGTTTACCATTATAAAGTAAGGGATTCATGTTTTGATGTCAAAAGAATGCAAAACTATAAGTAACATGATTTTCAACCCCTAAATAGGAATACATCTAAGATGAAGTCAAGCAAAAATTGATTGGAAATTAGATTTGAAACATAATTCCACATGTCATCTATCATAGAGAACCTTCTAATTGGGAAGATAAATCACCAAAAAACTTACATGAATTCTTCTCCAATATTGATATAAACAAAAATCTAGTTTTGATTTATGTACTTATGTATAATGATTATGTTTGTATGACATTGAATTTTGGTAATGTTATGCTTTAGATTTTAATGGATATAGATATTATTTAGAACAAAAATTTAGGGTTAGACTCTAACATAGAGGTGTACACGTTGCTTATGGAGGATGGTGATAAGTAAGTCACGGAACACACTTATAATATTTGGTTTGAAGAATATGATAGCCCTTCTATTCTTATTTAAAGAGATAAACCTATGTGTGGAAATATTAAATTTAAGTAAATTTAATTGATATGAGTGTAGTACTAAGGAAGTCAAAATTACAAATAATTTTATGGAAAATTTATTCTACATATTCTAGAAAAACTGACCCTCAAATAATATGTAGGTTATGTAGAATGTCAAACCTAGGGGTTCACAATAGTGTGGAAGTCATGTATTGTCTATGATGGATAAGTCGTAGGATGCCTGCAAATGAAGATATTTCAATAGATAGTGATAACCATGTGAATCATTTATATATGAGACTTCCATGGGTGAACTCAGTAAAAAGATATATATTAATATATATGAATATGATACTTACAAAGTCAAAATCTCAAATATATTTATTACCATATCATTTTCCATCTAGTATGACCCTTGAGATCAAAGAATAAAAATACATATTCGATATAGTAGTCAAGGGTAATTGACATATTATCTAAAAAAAGTATAAGTATATGGTTGACTCATAAATAGATCAATAAGTATAGTTTTAGTAGTAAAATATCAAAGGCACAAGTATGATGAGACCATCCTTGATAGTGATAGTCTAAGATTAATAATCACCTTGTATACTTATGAGGCAAAGGCAAAAAATCATATTAATGTATCTTTTGTCCAAGAATCAAACATAATATTGTTATAATATTAAAGAAATCTCATAATACATAAGAAAGTAAACTAACCATAAAGCCTAAATATCTAGCTAAAATCCAATTTTATCTTCTTAACTCGAGCAATACTAATTTATTATTAGTTGATCAAACTACTTATACAATTTCTTTAGGATCGATATTTAGACTTATTTCTATTTTATTTCTATTAAATGAAAATTAATTATCTAATGAGCTTTTAGGACCACATCACAAATGAAGAATTTTAGCACAATAATAAAGTACAAACATCATCATAATTAGTAAATATGCTAAGTACATAATTAGTATATATACTTAGTATTGGTCTAAAAATGTTCATGAGTCATCATAGACATACCTACCTATTCAGGTATGCATACATAATTATAAATGGGTCAAAGTGATTTCCATATGAGTAAGTATATATGCACATATATAATTCTATGTATGTGTGTATGTTAGTAAGTGAGCATGTTGTATATACCTATATTTGAATACATGTGAGTGAGTGAGTGTGTGTGTGTGTGAGTGTGTGTGTGTGTGTGTGTGTGTGTGTGTGTGTGTATGCATGTGTGCATTCGACAAAGCAAATGTTATTTCATGTGCATTATTATGTGCATGTAAGGAAAGTAAAATAAAACATATGTAAATAAATTTTATTTAAAGTTAAATGAAAAACGTATATATTTATAACATAATAAATGAGCAAAGATGATACATTGACATTGGATTTTTATGTATGTTTAAGTAGGAAGAAATCCCTAGGTGATTACAAAGCTTTAGCTCCCAGCAAAAATTGAAGGTAAATTTTACTTTATTTGCTCAACAAATGTAAGACAAGGTTAATAATTATTTTCGAATGTTTGATAAACTTTTGAAAATAAATTTCTCATATTTTTAGGGTTTTCTAAATATTAAATATATTCAATCTTCATTTTAACAGAAAAGAACAATAATATCTATATGTGAATGACTCTGGTGAATACAACACTTATCAAACTATTCTCAAAGCTGAACTTTGAGTTTTTTTTTTTAAATTATATTGGGACCACTCTATGTGAAGCTTTAGAGTTTGGATTTGTTGATAATAAATTTCTGATTGACATCTTATGCTCCTTATAAATAAATAGTTTACTATATCATAAACCAAGAATAATTAAATGCACAAAAAATTACTCTATCTCCATTTAATTAGAAGTTAATGTCATTTATTTGACAAACTTATTATATATGAATAAATGGGATGCATTTGAATCAAATACCATGAAGGATAAATTACTATTGGTGAAAGATATTTCTTAGATAATTAATATAACAATTAATTTCATAAGAAGAGACTAATTTAAATGAATACATTCATTTAAAAATATTTCGCAATGTGTTGGTTTCCATGGATTGGTCAAGCTGGTAAAAGGTTTGTTTGTGTGGTAAAATTAATGACTTTGAGTTCGTGTGAGATATTCAATTTATTTAATTAGAAGTTAATTCTTAGAAAAAAAAATAACCATCAAAATAAAACAATAAAAATTGAACAATTTAAATAAAATTATTTTAAATTGATTTTATAAGAAATTGAAATTATTTTAGCTCAATACAAATTTGAAATTTTAAAGTTTCAAAACCATACTAAAATAGGTAATCCACCTTAAAACCTTCCAATTTTTTGCAAGCTACCTCCATCTTTACTTTTTGGTAAGTTCTATTTTTTTTTCTATCACTTTGTCCATATTTTTTTTTTGCTTCAATAAGATTATGAGGAAAGTGAAGAAAATTTTAGTTTTTCAAAAGTAAATTTATATTTTCTTCTACTTAATAAACCACTAAAAAAATTCAAAAAAATAAAATAAAAATAAAACATCATATGCAAACTTCAGCCTCTTACCCATGAATGAAGATGTAAGGACAAGCATATGCCGAGGAAGAAATATCTCAACAATCTATTATTGGTAGATATGAAAAATATTACAAAATAATTTTTCTTGACAATGAAAAATTAGTTAGGAAAAGTATTAATATTCCACCTAGAGGAATCTTTCATACATTGGACTCATACTTCCAAGTACAAGAAGTATGAAAAACAACACCATGATCAATGAATGGTTATCATCATATGTTTAAATGGAGAACTAACATGCATGTTATAAAATTATATTCTTAAATGAGGAGAAAAACTAGCTAGAAATTTGTTGCAAGCGATTTCATGGAATGTTGATGTTATGAACCAACAAGAAGTAGGAAAAAGTCTCATGAAAAATAATTGATACTTTAACTTATTTATTCTTATTATTAAAAATATTTTCAAGTTATGATATTTATTAATATCTTGAGAATGTGTGTGTGTGTGTGTGTGTGTATTAAAATTTTTTTGGAAAATGAAGTAGATGACATAAATATTTTTAATATTCATAAATTTACCTTTTTACTGATATGGGTGTCACTCATTCTTTTATTTTTTTTAACACATTATTATCACAAGCACACATATTTTATAATAGACTAAAAGACTGGCTGATTTAAACCAACATATCAAATCTTATGCACCATTTGGTTCTATGCTCAGAATACATATAAAATCACAAAAAAGAAATATGCCGCCAAAAGGGTATGGTGACTATAAGAATTCAAAAGTGTAAAAAATATAAACTTTGAAGAACCACTTTTTCGAATACTCTCCTCTCGCATCACTTATCTACCAAAGCTCTATTATCCCTAGTTCTCCTATTTAGCCTGCATAAGTAAAAGATATACCAAGAACTAAGAAGCAATATACCATAAAATACTAGAGTTCTTGATGTAACAACCTTGCTCCTGCAGTGTGAAAGTAACCTTGTTGACATACAAAATGGAACTCAAGGGGACCGTCAGGTCAACAACACTAGAACACCTATGTCATGGGGCCATCTACATCATCGTCTAAATATTGGTCCACATGCTATTAGTATATTCTCGACTAATGTGTCAATTTTGAAAATTATTTTGTCGGCCACGAATTATTTTTCTCTGAATTTGATATCATTACGCTCTTTCCATATCTTCCACATTTTTAGTAGGGAAACGTATCTTCTAATCCATAGTAAATCAGACATTATTTTTATGTTTGACACCTTATCTAGCTTGAATGCTTGCTTAATCGTAATGTTTAGTGTATCTAGGTTGGAGAAGTATTCCAACCAAACTCACTTTCCTCACAGTGAAACATCAAGTATATACATGTCCCTTCGTTATAGTAGTTGCTACACTTGGATGCCATGTGGAAACCCTTCCTTTTTAATATGTCATCCATTGGGATGAAATCATTTTCCAGGTGCTAACTAATGAATGAAATTTTAACTAGAATATACTTATGTCATATGCCTATATGATTTGACGTCGGGTTGCCCCTGGTGCGAAACATACCAGGCTGCCTAGAAGGTGAACACACATTTATTTATAAGCCAGACCGATTTTTCCACTAGTCCCCTTCTGATCATCCTTATTTGTTCCACAATGCTAGGAGGAACAGTTGTAGTAAGCTTATCGATGTCCAATTCACCCCCTTTGAAAAATACTTTGATTAGTATTTCTTGGGGACTAGTCAATCCAAATGAGCTTAGCTTTTTTGACACCATCCACTTATCATGCCAAAATGATAAATCACTAGAACCTAGCTTCTAGGAAATGTACTCCTCTATTGTCACACTTTATTTCGTAATTCTTTTCCAAGTCGGCATATCGATAAATATTTTCCTCATGTCAAGGAACCTCATTTCACAATACCTATCTTTCAGAAATCTATTAAGGAGGGTATGTTTGGTGTAGAACTCCCACCATAGCTTCACTTCCATCACTCTCAAGATATCATAAATATTCCTAAACCACATGCACCCTTCTTCTCTCGGCTTACAAAGGTTCACCCATCTCATCTATCTCAAATATTTCAATCCTTTCCCTGACCTCGTAAGAACTTCGACATGTATCTCTCCATCATCTTAATCATCATGAGTGTGGGTCTCAACACTTATATTAAGTATGTAGGAAGTGAGGTGAGCACGTATTTTATCAATATGATTTTTCCTCCCTTAGACAAGAGCTTATTAGACCATCATTCTATACAAGATCGAAACTTAGTGAGAACATCATCGTAGAACATGCTCTTACTATTATTACCTTTGAATAAATAAAAACCTAGATAGGTGATAAGCAGAGCATGTTTTTCCATCCCAAGATATTTCTTGAGCTCTACTATCCTACGAGGTTTTATCTTTGCTTGATTGTAAAAACTGCTCTTTTAGAAATTGATGTCTTGATTGGAGACCTGCTCATACCTCCGGAGCACCTTTTTTACCTTTTTAATGGAGATACTTAGTTCATTTCTGAAGATGATGGTATCATCCGCGTATGCTAGGTGGCTGACTGATACTTGGCTACTTGAGAGAAAGCTAACTCCTGGGTGCCTTCTCATAGATGTCATTGATGCTTCTGGAGAAGTACTCAACGTCTAGCATGAATAAGGCCAGTGACAATGGGTTCACTTTATCAAATACCACAAGATGACTGGAAGAACCTTGATGCTTCTTTGTTTATCATAATTAAAAACTAGTTATGCACTACACAATGGTTGATCATGCTGACCCACTCATCGAGGAATCCAAACTTAGCTAATATCTTACTTAGATACGACAAGTCTATCATAAGCCTTCTCCATGTCTAGTTTGATAATCATGTTCCCACCTCTATTCTCTTTTGAGATGAGGTGGATCATCTCTTGTATCAGAAAAATATTATTCAAGATATTCCTCCTTGGTATAAAGCTCGACTAGTTCTCCAATATGCACTTATAAAGCACCATCTTGATTTTCAAAACCAACATTTTGAAATTACCTTATATGACACATTACATAGGCTGAAAGGTCTATAGTTCTTTCGGCTTTAGGGGTTCTCCTTCTTGGGGTATAATGAAATCATGGTAGTGCAAAATGATTCTGAAAATTTCTTTCCATTGAAAAAACTCACGAGCCCTCCCACATGTCTCTCTTCAATATGTCCCAACAAGACTTATAGAAGAAAGAAGAAAAGCCATATATACCTGGCATGCAATCTAATTTTATGTTATATAGTGCTTCCTTAACATCCTTTAATGTAGGGCCTCGAACTGGCTCCTAGCCTTCTACCAAAATTACTTGAGTGATGCAGTCCAGGCTTTATGCTTCCACCTCCATCTTGGTCAGGAGCTTACTGTAGAAGTCTACTCCTAACTATCTAATTTCTTCCTCGTTAATCATTAGATGCTTCTTATTAATCTATATCTAGTGGACATATGACTTGGTGAATTTATTTTTGACCAATAAGTAGAAGAACTTCATATTTTTGTCACCCTCTTGAGCTATTTTACTGATGACTTCTATTTCTAGTAAATCTCCTCCTTCAAAAGTAGGTAATTCAGTTCTCTTTTGGCCTCATTTAATTTTTCTTTAGTCTCCTCCATCTTGTTGGTGTCTCATTCGCTCTCTAAATTCGTGACATGGTCCTCTGCCTTATTAATGTTTTTGAAGATATCTCCAAAGACATTCTTGTTTCAGGATTTGATGCCCTCCTTACGTCAAAATGGCTTATACAGTCATTTCTTCAATCCTACCTTGTTGGTGGTGTAATTCTAGTTTGTTTTTAGATACTCATGAAAATCTTTATGTTTAACCCATATTTGTTGAAATCTAAATGCAATCTTCCTTCGGATGATATGATCACTCCACTCAATAAGGAGTGGGGAATGATTTGTCGTGGCTCTATTCAAGTGACAAACACTATGGTGATAAAATCTGTCATTCCATTCATTATTAATCAAGACTCTATCTAGCTGGACCCAAATATTCCTGCCAGTCTTTGTAAACTGGGATCCTTCAAATCACATGTCCACTAGTCCACTATCCAGCATACACCTATTAAAATCTGCCATGGATCTTGGTTTGGGGGTCTTCCTCCTACTTTTGCAACTGGAGACCACGTTGAAGTCTCCTGCTACCAGCCATGGTAGGGGAGAGTCCTGTGAAAAGTTGAGGATATGCGCCCACAATTCTTTCCTCTCGGGGTTGATGCATCTGACATATACAAAAGTGACCTAGAAAGCATGCTTCTATAGCTCACTCTACATGCCTAATCGCTTTGTGTACATCCTATATCTCTTCATGAGGAATCTCTATTTTTGTCTATTCGTTCCAGAAAAATCCAAATTTTATTGTTTGGATTGTTTCAAGAA
Organism: Sapria himalayana; assembly: GCA_029783825.1. NCBI lineage: Eukaryota > Viridiplantae > Streptophyta > Magnoliopsida > Malpighiales > Rafflesiaceae > Sapria > Sapria himalayana. The sequence goes on along the minus strand of JAREIK010003611.1, from coordinate 1,082,514 downwards.
GTAAAATTTAATTTAATTCTGATTTCTTTCAATTTATCTGCATTAAAATAATGGCTTTATAGTTGCCAAAATCACAACCTTGTAGATTTTGCACAACTTCCAGACTCTCCTCAAGGTATTTGACTTTGCTAAGCTTCTGATGTTCCATGTGAGAATCATCATAATGGGGCATTATACTTTTTACCTGCGGTGTACTCGTAAGTCTTTTATGACTCCATCTAGAGGTGTCAAACGTGTCGGGTCAGGCCGGGCCGGCACGAGGCACGGCACGGTTCGGCCGTGCTCGGGTTAAGAACTTTGTGTGCCGTGCCTGGCCCGGCACACCGGCACGGGTCCATCCCGTGCCGTGAGTCGTGACCCGTCAGGCCGTCCCCTGCCCCCCCCTCGGTAAAAAGACCGCGGGTCGGGTCCAAACAGACCCGACCCGCGGTCTTTTCTACCGATACCCATGTCCCGACGCCCACAGATAAGGCGTGCCCGAGCGGGCCCAGCATGGCCTTGCCGTGCCGAGCCCACCTATATACTAACCGTGCCGTGCCCGGCACGGCACGGTAGCATGACCGTGCTAGTGAAAAACGGGCCGTGCCGTGCTGGGCCGGCCCGTTTGACACCTCTAACTCCATCCTCACTCATTCTTTTATTTTGAATTTATTAATTAGAAGAATGGGTTTGACCCGTAGTGAATCAAAGATATTTTTATGTTTTCTTTCCCTCTAAGAAAAAAAATTTCTTTAATAAGTTGATTTGAGAATGTTCATTCATGGTCGATAACAAGAGATTGAAATGAATGTCATTGTACTCTATCTTAATGGATTCAATATTGTCTTGGATTGAACCAGTTTCTTTGCATAATACAACCATCAAACATGATAGATTTTAATTTATAACTTATGAGAGAGGTAGATTGTTTATTTAAAGGGTCTTCAAAGGAAGGACCATGTATCCCTCATTTCCAATATGAAGGCCATAAAAATTTTGAGCAAAAAAATTAATTTCACTATTTTGCTAATATCATAGATGAACAAAAAAATGGTAATTCATGATGATGCTTTAGAGGTATGGGATATCTTGGATATTTTAGTTTTTGTAGGTTATGCTCTAGATAGAGAAGTTGAAATTGAAATTATTACTTTACTTAAAATTGCTTCAGTATTGAAAGTAGTCATCAAATGACATTTGCAAAACTAAAAAAGTTAAAATTCATCTCTATGAATCATTGAATAAAGGATTTATTTAATCTTGTGATTTTTCTTAGGGAATTAAAGTTTTATTGGTAAAGAAAGACATATTTATATAATTTTGGATTAATGAATAAGAGTTGAAAAGGTTAGAAATCAATTATATACAACACATTTTAGAATGGTAAATTTATTTGATTAGTTACAAGGAACAAGTTAGAAATGAGTAATCTATTATTTTGTATTGTTGGTTGATGATGCAAGAATCTAATATTTCTCTAATGCTTTTTAGGATGAGATATGAGCATAATGAATTCCTTGTTATGCTTATAAATGTAATCAATGTTTTTACCACATTTTATTCCTAATTATATGTGGCACCCTAGTATAATTGCCAATAATTTGGAGCAATTCACATTTTGGGTGATCCCATCAATAATAAAAAAAATAAAGAAAAACATATCCAAAAGCTAAAAAATTGTAACAAAAATAATCTTATTTTATAAAATTTATTATATGTTTATGTAATGCAAACTTGTGCTACTATAAGTTTGGTTGGACTTAGTAGCTCAAATATTGAATTTTAATATAATAAAAAAATTATATGATCAGTTTAGATAAGAAATCAATGCAATGAGTGATTTATTATCATAAATGATGATATAATTTCTAATTATATTTTTATTAACTTTTTAAATTCTAAATAAAATAATCTTTTAATGTGCTCATAAAAACTAGACTCGTAAAAATTAAGAAATAAGCCAATATAAGCAATTAAATGGGTTAAAGATTTCTAGTCATTTTGAGATCATATGAAAATTTACTTTCTAAATCATTAGACCATTAGTTGTTTCGTCACACTCTTTATAAAATAGTTTGCCACATATTTTTCATAGTGCATGATAAAATATATTATTTCAATAAAATATTAGTACCAAAGTTTTTTTACAAAAATGTATATAAGTTGACTTTTTTCCTCTTAACTTTTTTTTTCACTAAATATTCAAATATTCTTAATAATTTGACACCATATCGCTAATGGGTTTTAACTATTTGGATGTATAAGGCTTGCTTGGCATTTTTCCTATTATAATTTATATTTCTTTTATTTTTTTGATGATCCATCATAAAAAGAATGTAGTTAAAGTAATAATTGTGAATGAGATATTTAAAGATTTAGAAAAAGGATCGTTTGCCATACTTCCCACTAAAGATTATGATGAGAGATTTAGAGAAAATATAGAGAAAGTTGTAAATAAATTATTGTGAATGAGTGAGATATATAATTGATTTTTTATGAAAGCTTAAAACAATAAAAAAAGTAGTCATTGGGGTTGCTCCCAAGTTCCAATGGACCAACGACTATACTACCATTGCCTCAACAATAATGCTATGAAATAGCCCAATTCATTTTGACACCAATGCACACATTTATAAATGAATATGCATCATGGTGAAGATAAGCTTGTAATTCCATTAATTGGAAATGTGGGATGGTATAATCAGGCATATAGTGGTATATACACATGTGTTTGATCAAGTCATATAATGTTTGAAAATGAGTCAAAATGATAAAACATAGAATCTTACAGAAATACACTAAAATATATAGTTAAAGTAATTAAGAAATTAAATTTAAAGATTTTTTTTTTTGTTCTAGCATGATCCATTTCAAAAACATCTTTGAGGGCACCATTCCACTCCATCCTTCAAAAAAATATTGAGGCATGTTTTATATAATTTGACCGAGATCCTTCATCTCAAGGTAAATATAGTGTAAAAAAACACGTTCTCAAATTTAAGCTAGAGATGAAAAATACAAGTTATACTTTTTTATATTGTAATGCTATTTTACTCTACATTTTCTATGGTGACGTAAAAATGGTGTTGTGGTTCTTCCTTATTAAGGAAATTGTGAATTGGCAAGAAAGTCCAAATAATGTAAAAATGTGAAGTGCCACTATAGGCCAAGTAATATAATATTTTTGAAATGGAAAGGAAAGACGGGGTGATTGGGGTTCAACATTGTGGTCATGGAAATTTGTTAAGGTAAGAATGACTAAAATTATTTGAGTAGATATTAGAGCTTCTGCCATGTGGAATGATCTTGATTCTTGAAATCAAGGTTGGTTTTTAGTTATGGAATACTGGGGAAATACTATGAAATATATATGAAACATATATGAAATGATTGTGAAATGCTAAGGATAATAATGGGATATTGACCAATAGAAATTCTTTACTAATTTTTTTTATATTCAATAATCTTCTTGTATACTTGATGGAAACCTTTTGGAAAAAAAAAACTATTTAAAAAAAAAGGCTCAATTTATGTATCACACAATGGTTGCCTTAGTGGTGGGCCTTACTAAGATTCATAAACTCACTACTTATATTATCTATGTTTGAAACTTATGGAAATCTGATAAATATTAAATTTCGAGTAAAAATATTAGAACATGCAACCCTAATAAGTTTCTACAACATTTTATTATGTTGGAATGATGTATAAAAGATGTCTATAATATTTAATCTGTCGTGATTGTTCATTTTATCTAGATGTGAACTTTCATAAATAACATAATTTATATCAGTTTAACTTTCTAGATTACATATAGTTAGTAATTGTTGATGTTTGTTTTACTTATATATTTTTTTTCTTTTTATGTTTTATTTTATTTTATGTTTTTAATGGGAGTATTCAACTTGTGGGCTGCCCCAATCAATTTGATATTTTATACAAGGAAAGTTAATATATGTTATCTCAATTAAGTGAATTAACTTGAATTTTAATTTCTCAATAGTATGGTCTCATGTTAGGTCCTATGGAACCTTAGACATACCACCATGTAGGAAAGTTGTGAAAGCGCAACTCCAAAAATATAAGGAGCAAAGAAGCTGGAGGTTATGCCAAAAAACTTGAATTTATTAATCTTTTAGTAGTGATGCAGGAAGAGAAAAAAGTAGCGAATGAGAAGAAATTTGCAATGATAGAAAAATGTTATCTTCAAGAACAACAATGTCTACTACAAGAGGTGCAATGTCTACAATAAGAGAAAGAGAAAATAAAAATTGAGCAAATGAAAGAGGAAGATCGAATAATGTCAATAGATACGAGTTGCATGCCTAAGTTACCAACTGAATATTATAAAGCTGCCAAATGAAAATATTGGGAAGGAAGATGTAAATTTGTTTATTAATAGACAAATTTATAAATGCAAGCTGAATTTTAATAATGGTACAAGTACTATAATAACATTTGCTTAAGTAGTGCCTAGTAATAATTTAATCAAAAATTAGTGTTTAAAAATACTATATATAAATTTTGAATTTATATATAGTATTTTAGATATTATTTTTGAATAGTTATAGTTAGTTGAAGTGGATAACTAAAATAAATATCATGGCAGGCGTTACCTTAAAAAAGTGAGTAGTTAAAATAGATAATACAATATTTTAATATTTTTTGAGTAACTATTTTAGATAGCCTTGTAGGAGATGCTCTAATAAAGAAATAAAAACCTAGATTAAATATAATATAGCAATCATATGAGGAAGGCATATTAATTTGATTACATGATTTTAATTATTAATTAGTTTTTGAAGTATTTCCAAAAAGAGTAATTCAATGATTGAACATATAATGAAAATAAGCATGCAAACAAATAGAAAAAAGAAAATAAAAAGTAGAACCCTAAATGATGAATTGATTAGAAAGAAGGTCCAATCACATATTTTCTAGGATGATATTTCACAACTTTGTATATGTAATTAATATAACTATGTATGAAAGTGTTCTTATCTATGAAATGTTGATGATTCTTTAACTATCTAGGTACCTTTTGAGTATTCTCACATATACCTAACTCAAAGGAAATCCTTTGGTATACATGATTAATTGAGTTGGACTCAATTAAGTACCTAACCTGCCTATATTGCATCATGCATGATTGAGCATCAATCAATGAGGCATAATACATTATTGATCACAATCAATGTACATGATATGTGCTTACCCTATAATGCATAGATAATATTTTTTAATTAATTGTGTTATCATAATTTAATCTTATCTAGTTTAAAATTTCTTTGAAAAGGTTGAATATAATTCAGATAGTGATTATTTTTTGATTTTCATAATTATTTGAAGTATATTTATCATGAACAAAAAGAACTTATTGGTATTATCTATTATAAACTTTCTTTCAATTTTTATGACAAATGCATATCTTTCTCTTATTTATAAATTATGTTGCACCTAGCTATTTCACATAATCTCAAAATTCATTTTTTCAATGGGCAACTAAGAAAAGATTAAGCAAAAAAAATAAATAATTTATCTATTGAACATTTAAAACATTCTAATCCATTAATCAAAAATAATATCTATTGCAAAAGTCATTAAAACATCCAAGTGATTACAAATTATTTCAAGCTTGAATTTATCCTTGTAGCTTAAAAATTATTGTATTTTTGTTTTTTATACTTTTGATGGGATTGCTTGGACTGTTGATTATCCCAATTACTTGTTCTCGTTATATAAGGATATTTGATATATAAATTTTTTTATGAGTATTATTATATTTCTTTTTATCATTATTTTATAACATAATATTAGAGTCAATCCAAGAAAAATTTAATCATAGGTTTGTATGAAGTAGATGTAGTTCATGAATTTTATATAATGGTGTTTTTTGTCAAGCAAGTGGAAATAGGCACATGCGGTGGTGATAATAGAGGCATGAATGATTGGTGGTAGCAGAGGCATGTGTAATTGGTGGGAATAAAGGTGCATTTGGTTGGTGGAAGCAATTGTGTGTGGTTGAGGGGTAAAAAATGCATTGGGAGGTGCATGGCAGCACATGGTAATTTTTTGGGCAGAAACACTAATTAAGAGTTCAGTAGAATTATAAAAAAAATTCGAGTTAGCACAAAATTTAATTAGGTGTTTTTTTTTTGCTTGGAGGAACTAGAGTTTTATATCACAATATGATTATCCAATATATAATCTTATAAGATTATCCAATTATTTTTGTTTTTTATATAAGATATTTGTATATTATTCATGCTCACCAAGAAATGAGAACCTATATGGTAATGTCCCCATGCAAGTAAGTAGTGAATTATAATGATTATTTCTTTTTCTTGAATTATTATTTGACATTTTATTTACTAACTTTTTTGAGATATTTTTTATGTATTCACTATTGTGTTATGCATATTTGAGTATTTTTTATAGAGATTTTAATAAATATATATTTTGAGCAAATTTGTTGAATATTAGTGAAATTCGAATTATCTTTAGTGACATTTGTAGACTTGATGGAGTGAAGACATTTCCCATTATATGAGAGAATTACCTAATTTCTTTCTTTTATGCTTGAATATTTGAGAGCAATGTAAACTTTCATTTGCTCTCCAATGATTACTTTTTGGCTTCTTTCAACTCTAGACTTTAATTGGAGTGAGATTCATTAAGATTGTGGTTGGACTTCTATTTAACAAATAAATAGAAGTGTTGATAATTTGGCTTATAAGTATATTGGAAGACTCTTTTGAGGCATCATGGGCCTAGGGCATCTTTATTGTTCGTATAGAATAATACAAACATTTGTCCACAAATATATAAGTGAACCAAGTCAAGAATATAATGGTACGTCTTATCAACCCCTTTTGGGAATGATTGCATGGACTATTTACCCTTAGCATATTCTCCACAATCAATATTTTATACTTCAATATTAAGGGACTGCCCATTCACCAAATTGCTTTGACTATGAAGCTTAAAGCATTTATAATTCATGTTTCCATACCTTATGTGCCATATGTTAGACTATTTTACTTCATGCTTGTTCAATGTAGAATCGATTCTTGAGTTGAGGTTGATAGAGATCTTTCAATTTTAGGACATCTTCACCTTCCAAAGTATACTTCTTGATTCCTTATCACATATAGTATAGTTATTCTCTTAATGTATCAATTTATAATCCTTCTATATTAATTGGCTTATTCTTAGTATATTTTTATCTAGTTCTGGAATTAATAGTACATCTTCAATAAGCTTTTCTCCAATAGATGTTTTTACTTTCATTTTACTTTTCCCATCAATAAATACTAGATGTTTATTTCTCATCTCTATGCAAGTCCATGGAAAAAATTGTTTCTAGACATGTGATTAGTACATCTATTATCTAGAAACCATACATTGAATATCTATTTTTGGGAACTAAAATAGACATAGAATATACTTTCTTCACTTGGTTTTTCTTTAATACAATTAGCTTGTTTAAGATTGTTAATTTTGTAATCTATTTATAGATGCTTAATTTTTTTTATAGTTAAAAATATTGAGGTTTTGAATTATACAATAAAACTTTCTCAACATAGCTATTCTTCTTACATATATTACAACTACAAGAAGAGTAAATATCATCTACTAATAAAAATGTGAACATCTTTAGAATAAATGTGAAGCTCTGATTAAAAAGTAGAATCAAATAAGTTTTGGAAATGTCTCATTAGTCTTTGCTCAAATAATTTGAGTGAGTTTTTTGATGCTCAAATAATTAGCATCAAATGCCCTTGGATTCCTGTTTAGATTTAATTCAGAGTAAAACTAGGGGTGAAAGTGTAAGTTTTTTGTTTCATTCTCTTCATTTTTATTGATTTCTTTTGTACTTGGATGTAGAGGTTGTAGAATCATATCATATTAGAAAGTTACTTTCATGGATGCTTTCTTCTCCATCGCATTTCTGCCTTTTAGAAGATATGTTTCGTTTTCACTCCCCACAATACTAGCTTGAATTTGATCTTCTCTTGTTCTCGAAAGATAGAAATTGTAGTCAATTACTCTTGTCATTAGTTTCTACGCGGCTTTGATTTACAAACTGTGGAAAGTAAAGTTGTACATGGCTTATGCATCATATCTTCGGCATCGTGTTTAGTATTGTTATTTTGTGAAGTTTAATTAGTTATGTTTCCATCATTCTATGCAGATTTTGTGATATTGGTGCTGGTTTTGTCGGTGATTTTGCCTTAGTTGAGTTATATGCTCCCTATTTTGTGATTTATGCATCAGACTTTTGCATAAAAAGATGGTTGATGCTAAAGAGACGGAGCGATTTATTTTTGTAAATTCGACCTTGGTTTCCAAAGCTGGATTGTGAGAAGCAAGCAAGAAAAATAGGTCAAGGGTTATAGCTAATCGGTTGATGAATGCAAATAATATAGATTTTGTTTTTAATCCATATAACCCAGTGTAAGTTTTTTAACATAAGTAAGATTATAAGTATGCATATATATCAAATTATAAATGATATGTTGCTACACTAATGTTAATTTTGTAGTTGTCATTGGGTATTGGTGGTACTTGAAATAAAGACTTTGATCGCCTATTACTTTGATTCCTTGCATTATCAACCTGCAGATGATCTTAAAGACATTGTTAATATGTAAGTTTTTCCCTTCTTATTATAGAATGAAACATTTGGTGGCAACATAAATTTTTTTCTTAATGGAGGGCTCATAGAAATCTTCACTTTAAAAAACATATATCATCAAAAAGAAAGCCTAATTGGGTTGCACTAAGGGTACATAACTCATTAACTGAGTAATATAATATTTAGTGTCTTCTGCTTAATTTTAAACTTTTTACAATATGAGTTGCAAGTAACTCCATATATATATATAGATTTTATTTTATATTCAGTGCCCAAGACAATAAGGTAATATTGAATGTGGATACTATGTGATGAGATATATGAGAGATATCATTCTTGATCAAAGATATCTAACATCAAAGGTATGTGTTGATTTGTTGTTTCTCAATATATCATTTATTTTTAGTTTTCCAATTTTATTGATTAAGATAATACTTTACTTTTCAATAGTTTAATGGGAAGGAATCATACAACAAAGATGAGTTGGATGAAGTATGATTTGAATGGGTGATGTTGGTGACTCAATTAATACTTTCTTCGATTTGAAAAGCATTGGGGATACCTTTTAGTATTGCAGCATGAACAAATTTTGGCATTTCTAACTTTAACTTTTGATGAGATTCGTAATTTATCTTTTTTGACCCAAACTATGACTGAAGGTAAATTGTTCGACATAATCATTTGAAGACATTTTAGTATTTTCCTTAAACATTAATTATATTTCTATAATTTTCATATGTTGAATTACGTTATTATATTGTATGCACGATTCTAAGGCGTTTAAAGGTAAACGTTTTTTTGGTCAAGTTCATGGACCTTTCCAACTTTGGAATGGTCAATGAACTATTATGATAATAAAGGTATATTTTTTAATGAGATCATAGTTATTACTTCTTACTTTCAATTAAATATTCAAAACTTGAATATGTAATTATAATTTTTTAGTTTTCATACAATCTTTTGTTTATGTTGTCAAACATATATATTTTTTTTGTAGATAGAAAATAGAAAAAATTGTGATTTTGAATTTAGGCTTCAATACTTTACCACAACAGTGTAAATTACCTTTTCACACTTATAAAATACAATTATTATTACAATGCACAATTTTTTTTTCATGCAGCCAATATTTTATTAATGAATCTAAAACTATTAGTTGATTGGATTACTATATTTGTGTGATCAAACTGAACTTGAAATTATATTATATAGCATCTCATCGAGTTTTTTTGATGTGTTGGGAAGATGAAAAGTAATTTAACTTTTTATTTTATTATATTTAATTGGTTTTTGTAGTGTTTTTTCATGTTGTTCGTGAGATCTTTAAACTCACTACACACATACATGTTTTAAATTAATTATTATTGTTTTGTATTTTAAAAAATTTGATCAACTTTTATGCCATAATTGATAAATCTCCTACTTTATATTTTATCCATTACTACTAACTCTGTTTTTGTTGTTGTTAAATTTGTTTAATCATATATGTCAATTGTTATATAAATTATTTTTATGATATGTTGTTATCATTGAAGTTTTTTTTTCCAATGCTCCATAATATAATTTTTTCTGCAAGTGTAAGTATTTATTGTTCATCTTTTTTTATGCAGGTTACCTTATTTGGAAATTAACTCTCAACTTTGTCAGGCTAGCATGAACCAGTTTTATGGAGATAAGACACAATTGGATTGCATATATCAGAAATTTTTAATTGAATTTAAGAAATGAATGTTGAAATTGTGTTATTTTTTTTTATGATTAGTAAGAAGTCTGAGTTCCCCTTTGTACTTGAAAACTGTATTCTTGGTATGGATTGTAAATAATGTTGTTCTTATGTGCATACAGTATTACAATAACATGTGAAAATATATTTACAATAATTATTAAATTTAAATTTATTTAAATCATAATCTTCCTTGACGCTTTTACTAAGTGTCATAGTTTTAAAAAAATTTACGATAACTACAACATATAATGATGTTTTTTTGCAGTGTCGTAGAATAATACATTTACTCAAAAATTAAGTGTCATTGTTAATAAAAATGACACTTTATTTTAATGTCAAGATATGATTCAATGACACTGCAAAAAAACATCATTATATGTATTGACTTTTTATGTCACGCCAGTGGATGACGCTATCGATAGACGACATTATTTATATATAATGATGCTTTTTAAGCGTCATTGATTATGGATTTTGTTGTTAGTGTTAGCTTGAGAATAGACTAGTTGACCTAAACCCAGGTTAACTTGAAACGAGCCCAAAGTATCCTGACACAAACTTAGGCTAGTTTGACATGAACAAGTTAGGCTAGCGCAGCTTAAACATAAGCTAGCTTGGCACGAATCTAGGCTAGTCTATATCAAACCTTGTTACTTATGGGTGAGCCAGAGTTAGGCATTGACTTGCTCTATTGATCCAATTTCCCTAAGGATCATCATGTAAGATTGCTTATTTTTTCATGCATGATGATCTTGCCCCAGCCCGTGCTGACTCAATATGACCTATTTGATACCTCTCTACCTAGGTTATCATTGTGCTGACTCAATACAACCTATTTGATACCTCCCTACCTAGGTTACCATTGTGCTGACTCAATATGACCTAATGTGAAAACCTGCTTTCTCCAAGATCTCGGTGGTTTATTCCTGGCCCAATGTTCTGGTCCATGGGGCTTCCACCCAATATTCAAAAAATGATGCATCGACCAATTGAGCACATGCTTAGTCAGTTCACTTGCCGTTAGTATTAAATTGACAACATGTGCCTATTAGAGCTTCAACCATGCAAATATATGCCTCGATTGGATTGTTAAAATTAATGTTTTTATATTAATGGGTAAAAATGTAATTTTATAGTATTAAGTGTTTTAAGGGTTTGTGTGTGTGTTGTAATAGATGTGAATAAATGAAAAAGGAGGCGGACAGAAAAAGCCTCTCTTCCTCTAAACAAAATCATGATTCCTTCTTATTAATTTCTCCATAAAACTAAATCAACCCAACATAAGTGGTATATGAGGTAGGTTCAAGGACCAATCTGGTGATTTTTGCAGTGAATTTTCGAAGCTGTGAGAAGAACAAATCAAATCAATGTAAGGAGAAGCTTGGCCGATGCGAGGAGCCCAAATCATTTTCGATGGAGAAGATTATGATTATTGGAGTGTGATGATGAAGACACTCTTGATCTCACAAGATTTGTGGGATTTGGTGGAGAATAAGTATGAAGAAGAACCGAAAGACACACTCTCACCGGATGACCGAAAGGTGTTCGATGAAATGTTAAAGGATTTCAAGAGGAAAGATGCAAAGGCTTTGTTCATTATTCAACAAAGTATCTCTCGTAAATCTTTTCCAAGAATAATTGGAGCAAGGACATCAAAAGAAGCTTGGGATATACTGCAAAAGGAGTTCAAAGGGACCGACAAGATGAAGACGGTGAAGCTCTTGTCGCTCAAACGAGAGTTTCAAAATCTCAGGATGAAGGAGAAAGATACTCTACATGAATATTTCTCGAGGGTGATCGAAGTTGTGAACCAAATCAAGAGTTTGGGCGACATCTTGACTGACAAGTCAGTTTGTGAGAAGATATTGATAAGTCTTTCTCCGAAATATGATAATATTGTCGCCATTATTGAAGAAACAAATGACCTTTCATCACTTAGTGTCCATGACTTGATGGGTTCTCTCGAGATGCATGAACAACGGATGAATCGACATAGTGAAGCTTCTCTTGAAAGTGTTTTTCAATCAAAAGTGAGCGTAAAAGAAGATTCTACCGGAAGCTCGAGTAAACGACAATATTTTCGTGGTAATGGAAGTTATGCAAGAGGTCATGGCCGAGGCCAAAGAGGAGGAAGAAACTCTGGTGATAACAAATTTTGTCATCATTGTAAGAAGCCAGGTCACATTGAAGAAAATTATTATCACAAAGGAAAGCCTCAATGTTATAATTGCAAGAGGTTTGGTCATATAAAAAGGGATTGTCGAGATATAAGTAGAGAACATGCCAATTATACCGAGGAGGAAAGGAAGCGTGAAAGTGATGGAAGTACATTCTATGCATGTCAAATGACCGTCGGGAAAAATGACAACGAGTGGTATGTTGATAGTGGGTGTAGCAATCACATGACCGGTGACGAGTCAATTTTCTGCAAACTCGACAAGAGCGACACAACACGAATCACAATGGGTAATGGTGCCGTAGTAAAATCAAATGGGAAAGGTACAATTGCCGTAGCCTCAAAGAAAGGTAGATTGTTGATTCATGATGTGTTGTTTATTCCGGACTTAGCTCAAAATTTACTAAGTGTCGGACAACTTATGGTAAGTGGTTATGTGCTTTACTTCGATAATGATTCTTGCAAGATTTTTGACAAGAAAGAAAATAAGAGAGAATTAATGGCCGTTGTCAAGATGGAGAGGAATTGAAATTTTCCTCTTACTCTCAAACCCGCAAGTGGGTTATCGTTGAAAGTCAACATGGAAGATCTGTCATGGCTATGGCACAAACGTTTAGGTCATGTGAACTTTGAGAGCTTGAAGTTGATGAGTAAGAGAAACATGGTATATGGTTTACCGAATATTGAAGGTAAACATGATATTTGTGAGGCGTGTGCTCTCGGTAAAATCCATCGAGAGACATTTCCTAAAGAAAAAGCTTGGAGAGCAAAGGCACCATTGGAGCTTATTCACACTGACATTTGTGGTCTGATGTCGACTAATTCTCACGGAAGAAATCGATACTTTATCACTTTCATAGACGACTTCTCAAGAATGTGTTGGGTCTACTTTTTGAGACAAAAATCGAAAGCATTGTCTGTCTTCAAGAAGTTTCAAAGAATGGCTGAGAGACAGAATGACAAATTAATTAAAAGGCTAATAAGTGATAGAGGTGGAGAATACAACTCAAAAAAGTTTGGAAAATTTTGTGAAGATATTGGGCTTGAAAGACAATTGACGACGAGTTTTATGCCAGAGCAAAATGGTGTTGCTGAAAGAAAGAATCGCACAATTGTCGAGATGGCGAGGACAATGATGAATGAAAAAGGGTTACCATTGACCTTCTGGGCAGAAGCAACTTATACAGCAGTTTATTTGTTGAATCGATGCCCGACAAAGGCGGTTGAAAACAAGACGCCATTCGAGGCATGGACCGGGGGTAGAAAACCATCGGTGAATCATTTAAAAGTGTTCGGATCCATTTGCTATGCTCATGTCCCGAAAGAAATAAGAAACAAGCTTGAAGATAAAGGCGAGAAATGTGTTTTCGTCGGCTATAGCACTAAGTCGAAGGGATATCGATTTTTTAGCCTGAAGAAGAACAAAGTGATTGAAAGTCGGGATGTGATTTTCAATAAAAAAGAACAATGGGATAGGAAAGAGAAAGACGTTAAGAATGTGTCAATACCGATTTACGAAGAGGATCCGAGGGAGGAATCGAGTGGAGCCAATGAAGGTGGAATTGAAGAAAATGAATATCAACAATCTCCAACAACGCAACCTGGATCGAGTTCATCAACACCGAACTCTACTCCAGTAAAAATGAGAAGGTTGAGTGATGTATATGCTCAGTGCAATTTTTGTGTAGTTGAACCCGAGAGCTTTGAACAGGCTATTCAAGAAGAGGTCTGTGTGGATACAATGGAAGAGGAAATAAACATGATTGAAAAAAATGAAACTTGGGAGTTGGTTGAGAAGCCCAAAGAAAAAGATGTGGTTGGGTTGAAGTGGATTTATAAGATGAAATGAACCCCGATGGTTCCGTTCAAAAAATGCAAAGCAAGATTGGTTGCAAATGAGTATTCTCAACAACCATGAGTTGATTATAATGAGACATTTGCACCCGTTGCGAGACATGAGACAATAAGAATATTGATTGCATTAGCCGCACACAAAGGGTGGAAGCTCCACCAACTTGATGTGAAATAAGCTTTCTTGAATGGTGTTCTGAAAGAAGAGGTATATGTGGTACAACCACATGGGTTCGAAGCTGAAGGTGAATAAGGAAAAGTGTACAAGTTGAAGAAAGCATTGTACGGGTTGAAACAAGCACCCTGTGCTTGGTATGGAAATATCGATGGGTACTTTACCGAACGAGGCTTTATTAGAAGCCCTAGGGAGCCGACACTCTACATCAAACATGGAAAATCCGGTATGCTCATTGTCTCTCTGTATGTTGATGACTTGATTTTTATCAGGAGTGATAAAAAAATGATGCATGAATTCAAAACTGATATGATGAAGAAATATGAGATGAATGATTTGGGATTGTTGCATTACTTCTTGGGCATTGAAATTGATCAAAGTGAAGAAGGTGTTTTTATATGTCAAAAGAAGTATGCCGAAAATATTCTCTCAAAATTCAAAATGGAGAATAGTAATCACGTGATGACTCCGTTGGTGGTGAATGAGAAGTTGGTGAAAGATGATGGTAGTGGTGATGCTGATGCGGTACAATATAGAAGTTTGGTTGGGATGTTACTGTACCTTACCATTACAAGACCCGATATTATGTATGCTACGTGTCTTTTGGGATATTGAATTTTAA